>JAVKPL010004048.1:0-21113 GCA_032173675.1 Gastrolobium villosum
CGTATCAAGTGCAACCGTTCCAAATTCTTGAAAGATCCGTCAAGCGACTCCGTTCTAAAGAGATTCCGTTGGTGAAGGTATTATGGAACAACAGATCGGCAGCTGAAACCACTTGGGAGCGCGAGGACGATATTCAGAAACGCTATCCAGAACTGTTTAGCTCTTAAGTAAGTTTATTTTGCGGACAAAATTCCTATTTGGTGGGGAGAGTGTAACATCCCGCATAATTAGTAATATACATAAGTACTATATGTTATAGATGCATGTATAGGATTCGGATTTATGGTGTAGGTTTGATGGTTTGCTAATTGTTTGATCTTTATCCTTGGATAAGACTAAAGTAATTAATTAAATTAAATCATAGGAGGATACATAAGTAGACATGTGAATCTATTATAATCATAAGAGTAATTTGTTTGTGTGTGTGTATAAGGCTTTTGTGTTATAAGGCTTTGGAAGTGGGCTAGTGTGTGTGTGGACTTGCCACCCTTAGATTTGTCTTATTGGATCCCTCAAGTTCAGCCCAAAGTTAAAACCACACATAATTCCCTAAGCCTTGTCCAACAAGGTTGTTTGTGTACCAAGGCACCTTCACATGGCTTGATGTAAATTCCTTCTCATTCATGCGTACAAGTAGGTGGAAAATACTTAGAAAAATCTGCCAAATTCCTTCATGTTTGACCGCCACCTCACTTGGCTTATGCACCACTTGATTTCAATTTCTTTTCATGTAAGACACATGTACTTCTTAGCATCAATTTGGGCTGCATCTCTCCTCAATTAGGCGCACATGGAGAGGGTTATAATCAGATTTTTCTATGACACAAATCTGCCTTTGAGTGTTGACTTGGAGAACCACCTTACACTTCCATCATGAGGCTGCCATGTGCAGATTTTTGCAAGCTTTTGGCAGTCCATCATGAGCCAAACCTACCCTTGCTTCCACATGCATCATAAGAAGATTTTTTTTGGCTGCAACCTCTCTTTCCCATGCGCACATGGACTGCATCTATGCAGATTTTAGGCTGTCACATATGACACTTCCTTTCACTCCTTTATGTGCGCAAAACTTGGTTGATGGTGCAGCAATTTTCTGACTTAAGTCAGCCCCCAAAAATCAGATTCCTTGACTGCCACAAAGCTCTCTTGCTTGTGGACTTAGTGAACCTCCCTCACACCTCATCTTGTGCGCATGGTTTGGCTATTTGTGCAGAAATTTTCTGACTTAGGACAGCCCCTAAATCTGTGTTTAGGCTGCCACAAATCAGTGCTCATGATGCATCTCTTCCCCACTCCACCATGTGTGCGCATAGCTTGGTCAATGGTGTGAAAAATTCTGACTTGTAAGCACTCACTCAGATCTGAATTCTTCCCTCTCACCTCCTTGCATGTGCATAGAGTAACTAAGAAGCAACCCTTGCTTGTTCAAGCCAAGAGTGCAGTCCCACCTGCACAAGAAATCAGATTTGTTTACCATGATGACCATCATAGCAACCTTCCCTCATTTTTCCCTTTAAATGTGCGCATAAGGGAGGGCTGCCCTCACCTTACATTCAGCCAATTTTCTTTCCTCACCTCCTCACTCTCTCTAGCCGCACCAACAAGCCTCCTTGGAGCAAGAAGACCTTGCCAAGCCAACTCCCTCCTTCCCTCACCTTCAACCGTGACTCTAGACCTCCAAGCAAGAGTAAGTTTCCTCCTCACATTCCCTCACTGTCCAGCCTTGTTCCTCAACCTTGAAGCTGTCCTAGTGTGTTCATCCTCACCTTGTTGCGCATAGATCACCATAGGAAGTGAGGAATTGTTGTGAAGTAGAGCTATAAGGTGGTGTGTGATTCTTGACTTTGAAGGGTGTGCTACAAGAGGTAAGCCTTGAGCTTAGAAACACTTTCATTGTAACCGTGTATGTGTGCTTAAATGTCTCTTTGATTATGTGTGGTATTGGATTCAAGTATAAGCATGATAAAAGTAGAATGATGGAGCCATTTTATGATGACTTGTATGGATGAGTTGTAGAGTGAAAGTCTCATGGTTATGCCTAAGATTATATGCCACTGTTTTGTATGATTATGCCACTGTTATGAAGAGAAATATGCCACTGTTTCCCTATGAATATGCCACTGTTTTGATGACAAAATGTTCACTGTTTCGGTCCTTCAAAATCACCATTTTCATGCCACTGTTTCTGCACATATATGCCACTGTTTCTGCACATTATATGCCACTGTTTCTGCACATTATATGCCACTGTTTCTGCACATTATATGCCACTGTTTCTGCACATTTATACCACTGTTTCTGCACATTATATGCCACTGTTTTAGTCATTATATGCCACGGTTTTTATGCATAATATGCCACTGTTTTATATACACAAATGCCACTGTTTTATGTACACAAATGCCACTGTTTTATGTACCCAAATGCCACTGTTTTATGTACACAAATGCCACTGTTTTATGTACACAAATACCACTGTTTTATGTACTCAAATGCCACTGTTTTATGTACACAAATGCCACTGTTTTATGTACACAAATGCCACTGTTTTATGTACCCAAATGCCACTGTTTTATGTACACAAATGCCACTGTTTTATGTACACAAATGCCACTGTTTAGTCATCATATGCCACTGTTTTATGTACACAAATGCCACTGTTTTATGTACACAAATACCACTGTTTTATGTACTCAAATGCCACTGTTTTATGTACACAAATGCCACTGTTTTATGTACACAAATGCCACTGTTTTATGTACCCAAATGCCACTGTTTTATGTACACAAATGCCACTGTTTTATGTACACAAATGCCACTGTTTAGTCATCATATGCCACTGTTTTATATACATAAAATGCCACTGTTTTAGTCCATAAAAATGCCACTGTTTTAGTCCATAATATGCCACTGTTTCAATGTCCTAAAATCATGATTTATGCTACTGTTTTAATGCTCAAAAATGTACCATTTATGCCACTGTTTTGATGCATAAACATCACTACTCATGCCACTGTTTTGATGTTCAAAAGTCACTATTTATGTCACTGTTTTTAAGGATCAAAAGCCACTGTATGTCACTGTTTTAAACGTTCACTGTTTCTGCTGTAATGTGCTACTGTTTTTCTGCTGTAAAACGTCACTGTTTCTGTTTTAAAACGTTCACTGTTTCTGCTGTATGTTTACTGTTTTCCTGCTGTAAAACGTCACTGTTTCTGCCCACTGTTTTTAAGGAAACTACCACTGTTTTCTGTTCACTGTCTTAAAAGAACAACTCACTGTTTCTGCTCACTGTTTTAAGCACAAACGTCACTGTTTTCTGCTGTAAAAACGCTGCTGTATGCTCACTGTTTTGCTGCTGTAAACACTGCTGTATGGTCACTGTTTTCCACTGTAAAACACCGTTGTATGCTCACTGTTTTGCTGCTGTAAGACACTGCTGTGTGCTCACTGTTTCTACTGTAAATAGCCACTGTAAATGATTGGTTGTAATTGATTTAGGTGCGCTTAAGAAGTGAGATACTTCGCTGCTGTTTGGTAATATTTAAGGCACGCAAAGGTAAGTGTCAGGCGATATTGCCTAATGTGACTATTAACTACTGGTATAAAATTGTGACATGATGCTCCATATGCCGTAAAAATATGATGTTCCATTATGATGAAAGGAAACTGCCAAAAATGTGTCGTGATGGCTATATGATTATGAGGTAAAGACGTTATGAGGCAGCATAACGCATATGAAAAGTATATGTGCCGTGATGGCTATATGAAAGGTATATAAGCATGCACCTTACATTCATACCGCATTTTTACGCTTTGTGTGTGAAAGCATAGCATGACATGCATATATCATGATCATATAGGCCTTGTTTTAGAATAGTTATGTACAGGACCATGTGTTTGAGCAAGCATCATATAGGCATCCCCAAGGTACCGGGGTATGGGACACTTGGCATCAGTCCGCATAGGCCCACAGATGGAATCCACATGGAGCTCAGGTGCCAAGGGATAATTGATTCCACTGTGAAGTGCGCGCACGACGGTGCTAAAAGCGCAAAGGAAAGGCGTTATATACGCAATATATGATATGATGAAAAGGAAAGGCGTTATATGCGCTATATATATATGAATACGATGAAAAGAAAAAGGAAAAGGAACAAGGATATGTTGAAGTGACTGTTTACGATTTGGTGCCTAGTTAATACTGTTATATTACTGGTTTTGTTGCCACACTACTGGGATTTTTCTCACCCCTTCGGGGCTGCTATTTTTCCAAAATGGCAGGAGGACGTAAAAGCATTTTGAAGGAGTAATGTTGTGCTGTTGATTGCTGATGCGTGGATTATCACTGTTGCTGTTTGATTGATTGGATGACTGTAATGTTTAATATTTTGGTACTCTTGGATGACTGTAGACCCTATCATCTTATTTTATCTTGAATTTTTATGAACAGCGGCTATTTTGGAAAACGTTTGTGAAAAGACTTTTTGAAAGACTTATGTGCTGAAATTTTTACAGTGCACCTTACGGGTGGTGTTTTTATGAGCAAACGAACTCGGATTTTCTATTATTTTATATGCACGCGAAGCCCCAAACGTGCTCTTTCTAAATCACTTGAAACATTTTTATCGTCCAAACAGAAGTTATAAGAGTTTTAAAAACGCCTTACGGTTGTATATGTAGATTTAGAATTCTATAGTAGCTTATGTGACGTTAAAGACTCTAATTCCGCTTAGCAAACGACTCTCTTGGGTGCACACAAGGGAGGGCGTTACACTAATATCGGTACACTCGTACCGCAGTATCTTTCACTTAAAAGTCACTATTCATCACTTTTTCACAATTTTGCCTATTCACTCAATTTTCCGTCCTGATTCCATTTCCAGCATTATTTTTGTCATATTAAATCTCTAACTCCATTTTTCATGCCTCGGTTTACGTCTTTGACAAATTACCATTTTGCCCTTTTTGCTCATTTTGGCCATAATTCTCTGATTTTCACTAATCCTTCCCTCTTAAACCCATATTTTATCACATAAATTCACATTTAATTTTCCGAGGTGTTATATTCACCCCACCTTTTAGGAATTTTGTCCGCAAAATCAACTATGCACATATGCTAACTCGGGATACAGCCAGAGAATCTCAGTCTCCCGACCCCAAGTAGCCTCATCCAGTGCGCGGACACCAAAATAATCATTTACATTTTTATCTTTTGGCTTTTCAGCCACATTTCACAATAGTCTTGCCTTTCAAAGGCCCAATGGGAGACCTCAAGTCCTTCCCAATCTCAATCTCAACCGGTGACACCATATGTGAACAACCGGAGTGCACCACACAGTTGTGCACTATCAATGCTTTACCAAGCCAATTTCTTTTCATATGCTTTTCAATTTCTTTTCACTTTCTTTTCACAGTCCGGCTACCAAGCACATATAGCTCATATTTTCTCTTGGCAGGTTTTCCTACCAAATTAACATATCAACCTATATACCCATAGGGTTATGCTACATCCTATTCAATCTGTGCCACACAGGCCACTCTTACTTATTGGCACAATACAGCCACAATTTTCCTTCTTTGAATTTTATCTCCACGGAGTATTAACTCTTGTCATCAATCTCTTTCACATTTCTTATTCCACATCAAACACTGTTATGGAATCTCACAGCCCCTTCAGTGCCATTCACCGAATAATCATCTAGTTCACGCTCACTATTCTTTTATTTTCTGAGGGACAAATCCCCATTCTTGGCACTTAGCCACAACTCATATATACACATTTCTCTTTTCTCAGGTTTTTAACCTATAACGTACCATTTCACCTCAACTCTTTACCTTTAACAAGCACCATCCTTGTGCTCAACTGTCAATCTATCCTTAAAAGTTCAACAACTTCACCAAAACACAATGGCGAATCCCTCTCTCAAGACCTTTATCTAGTCCCCAATGGACCACACTTTACAATTCATACCTCTCATCAATTATTTCAACGCTTTCAATCACGAATTCACTCATTAACTTTCATACACTAGATCATACTTACAACTTCAAATAATCATCTCCAAACTTGACACACAATTCATCACTGATTTCTCCATTTTAAGGCAACATGCCTAAGATTTCCACTAACAATTTTCTTTAATTACAATTCCGTACTCATGTATCAATTCCACATGTGTTTCATTCTATACACCTCACCTTCATCATTATCACTTCATTCAATACATCTCACCTTCATTATCATTTCATTCAACCAGTATGTATCACTCCAAGGTCACATATCATCTCTCTCTCATATCTGTCCCATCACATAGGGATTTTCAAAGCCTATTTATCATGCCACAAGGACTAAATCCATCATTATCATTACTTTCATAATTACATATCAGTCGTTACACAAGTCTCATAGACTATTCAAGTACTACTAGCACTCTCGATCATATACCTTGGTACCTAGCCAAGAACAACATCAACATCGTGTATTTTAAACACATCTTTCACTTATAATTTGCATCTATACACTCCATCAGTGACTCTACCATCAAGGTAAAAATATCCACCTTTCATTTCACCGAATACCATTCGATTTAATAGCTAGTATCACACCTTCTCACTTGGCTACATCACAATTTACCACTTATCAAAATCCTTGGCCACTCAGGCCACCAATTTAGCTTAGCATCTACCCATCACAAGCCTTTCCATAAAACTTTGACTCAATCCATCATCACTAACCAATTTTCCATTCCCTTCACATAGGGTGATAATCCCATAATTCATTTCATAATTTCCATAAAACCATCATTCATACTACCACACTTGGTGTACACTCATGTACATCTCCCAATTCTCACATTCATAACTCAAACTGCCATCTCATGGCATCTCACACATTTCATTATATTAGGCATATTACTTGTTCACTTACAGTTATCCAAATTCACCTCTTGCGTTCCTCACAAGATACAATCCTCTAATGCAATGGGTAAGAACATCCCAGGTTTAACCCCTCGAGCTCTTGCTGTCCTAAGGGCCCCAGGTGCAATGCCCCACCAATCAGAGAATCTGTCCTTATAATTCACGCAAGAAGAGGTAACATGCCATCGGCTGTACTAACAGTCCCACTAACACAAGGTTCTACCTCACACTACTTGACTTATACCAATTAATAATAATAATCTCCGGGAACATAATCCATACGGAGATAGCCACACAGATAAACACATTCACATCAAATCCGTATATAACGGCAAACAGATTCTTATATAGATACATAGTGGTATACTAGTTCTATCTTACTTTTGCACCATCCACTATAATTTTCCAATATGGTTCTTTTCTCAATATTCTACTCATTCACTTGACTAGTCATTAGTCTTAATCCATAGCATAATCCTCTTCACATGATCTCGGCATCTTTTTCATATTTTGACACAAAACTTTCAATTCCTACAGTACCCATGTTTGGTACAGTTCCAATCCGTTGTCCATCATGACTCATAGCAACCATGCTCAACACTGTGGAAGATCCACTTCCTTAACATAGCATCACTTTACTCTCAACATTTCACTACGACACCAAGGGTGCCCTCACTCAACAGTTCATGCATTCAGCGCATCCGGACCACCAGATACTTTTCAATTTCGAGCAGCGCTCGCCTGGGACTTCCAAGAGCAACACCTCTTAGGATTCAATCCACAAGGGGAACCCAGGACAATATTTATTGTCACATCATTACCAACATGTGTGCCAAGGTATAACTTGCACACCGGGACTCCATCATGAATCCCACACCACATTGAGCACCCAACGACACTCCAAAGAGACAATCTCTTCACATTTCCCATCATAGGGAATTTCACTTACATCGTTACTCTTTTACAAAAATAATTTTTTTTTCTTTTTCCATAGAGTTTACTAACTCAAAACAACACAATTATACACTTAGGCACCCCGGCCTTCACAAAACATACACATTTACACATATATATATTTACAAATAACACTTAGCCATCACAGGATTACTATCCCCATATAGTTAAGCCACATCATCCAATTTGCAATGCTCCCCAACATTATGGAAGCATACTAGTACCATTACTACACCACACTCAATTATATTTTTATCACCTCACATTCGTCAAGTCCAACCATCCTTAACTTATGGACTTTCATACTTTCAATCAAATTCATCCAATGCCACACATGACAATTTCCTCACTTCTTATATTTTACTTTCTACTCGTATGATATTCACTTACATTCAACCAATCACTAAATCATCATGGACTAAAGTCCCAATTTCAACATTGAATTATCCATCCCATCATTTCCATAATTCTTTTAAGTTACTCACAAAACTCAATTCAAAATTTGAAATTTCCATTTATTTCTATTCATTATAATACATGTTTACATTTCACATTTTCGTCAACTACCACCAATTTCACTAAGTTACAACAATCCAATAGCACCATACATTTTTATTGCATAAATCATCATTAGACAATCATACTACCACATTATGCAACAATTCACAACACCATTAATTCACTAAGTCCTCGATTGCAGTATCACAATTTATTCTCACTAAGTCCTCAATTACATCAAATTTACTCACTAACATATCCATCCGTGGGGTAGTCAACACTGCACCCACAACCTCAGCCTAAAGACTGGCACTGGTGCTCCAGGGTTGTCACGAAGGCATCTTATACTGACCACACATTGAACACAAAGAGATGGGTTGATCAGGCCCAAACTAAGGAATCATATGTGCAGCAGTCAATAAGTGTCTACGTACAACTATACAGCACTCACCTCAAGTACACAATCATCAGAGTCCCCTAAAGAAACTGCTCTGATACCATAAAATGTAACAGCCCGTTACGTACCGGTATTGTTAACATTGATTATGATATTAAGCGCAGTTACAATCACAGTAATTGGGTTAATTAAATTACGGGTAAACTTTTTCTTTTTGTCATATTCCTTTTTATAACCATTACCTTATCCGTAATCAATTAAAACAACACCATAATTGTAAATGCAATACGCGGAAGCATTCAGTTTAACAACACCTCTACTCTTTCTTTTTATTCAACTCAATTAAAACCCATCCACTTAGTTTCATATCTTACCAAGTTCTACCCCGTTACATTAGTTACGCGTGGTTTCTAATCACGTACCATGTGGAGTTCTACCCCTCAAGTTAAACCCCTTCCTTTTAGTCCAGAAAACTCAAATTTTCAAAATTTACACTGTGGTAATCGATTACCAGTGGGTGGTAATCGATTACCACCTGTCAAAAATGAGGCAGTAGCCAATTTTTCAATTCCTCTGTTCTGGTAATCGATTACCAACTTTGGGTAATCGATTACCTCACATGGTAATCGATTACCAAGCCTCAGTAATCGATTACCAGTGAAGACAGTAGCCCAATTTCGTCCCCTGTTGCATGGTAATCGATTACCATGCTTGGGTAATCGATTACTATGCAGTAAAAGTGACAGATTACAGCATTTTAAGCCCAAGAAGGGTTGTGTAATCCATCCCTAACCTCTTAGTACTCCACACAACACTTAAACATACTATAATTTAGGCTCTAGGCCCTTCAAACATGCATCTTCATTCAATTATGTCTCATATACAAAGTCCTTAACATAATGGCCACTTTACATCAAATATGGTCCATTTTACAACATATCACCAAGGCTTCAATTACAATGAATGTGGCAATAGACAAGTCCCATGCTCACTCAATTATACAATATATACTAAAGTCCTACATATACATCAAATTGAAAGACTTAACAAGTAGTCATGAACATACAAGTATGGCATTTTCAACATGCACAAGTTCATGGCCTAAGTCTAAAGCATAAAACATATGCAAGATGTGTCCCTATCCAATGCTCATCACATGGTGCCTCCAACATGCACCTCATGCTCCACTCTTCCAGGCTCAACCTAACCTGAAATGATGCCCCACAACACGGGGTGAGATATATAAATATATCTCAGTAAACCAAGGGCCCTGGAGGTTTCTCCACCCCATGGCTCACTCAATGTGCAAATACAACATCATATAATATGCATGTAATACAATATCACCCATCAACTGGAGACAACCCAAGAACATCCACTCATGGATTCATGTTCAAGGACTCCATCATATAACTCCCGAGACAGTCCTGGCGCCTCTCCCATGGTTGAGAAGACTCCATGGCAATACCCAACCGGAACTCCTCATGAGCCCTATCCGGCGGACGTCCCCGTTTGGATCATCCTGGCGCCGCTCCCAGAGTCGACTCCACGGCAAAACCCGACTGGCATTCTCACAAGGACGAACCCAGCGGATGTCCAAACTCCACACACGTCAACTGGCCAGTGACCAAACAATATTCACAAAAATCAAGTAATATGCATACATGCACACAATCACACAATGTCATAACCACATAATCCAACCACAACCATCCACTAGGTGTGGTGGAGCACACAAGGGCTAAACCCCAGTTCCAAAGGTTACCTCAATACCGAGCCCATGCTCCAAACGTAAGCTCCAAGCTTACCCGCTTCCAAAGCGTCCAAAAGAGGCAACCTAGATAATCCACAACATGATTATCAATACAATTCCAACGTCAACCATTAAATCTCAAATAATCATTCATTTTACTTCAATCTCTTTATAGATCAAATTACCAATTATATCATGAATCACACATTATTTCTTCTCATTCCACTATACCACACTATACCATCACTCAACTAAACATCATTTTATATCATACTCCATCAAATTCACAACCTTTACATCATTTTTCCTCCAAACCACTCTATGGTTCGAATTCCTCAAGGTTGATTCTACAAGGTTTTCAATTCCATTTTAACACACACACTAATCATATCATCATATTATCAACCTATACCAATGGTCCACCATTCAATTATTCAATTACACCTCATGCCAATTTCACAAAATTATGAAACTCAACCCAAAATTTCCTAAGTTAAAAACCTAACTTTTTCACCAAAATTTATCATAGCATTTCTAGCTTTCATGCATCATTCTAAGGCATTTTCATCTAATAGCATTTTTCCATTTGAGCTCTCTATCATCACACATCTAAAATCAAAGTTTTAAAGCATAAATTCCTAGATCTATGAATCCAACCATAAAAATACCATAAATATACTCACCATCAAGTGTAGGAACACCACCAAGGCTCCATCAATCCAAAAGAGATCCAAAAACTCCAAAAACACCAAAGGGGTCGGATCTGAGTTTGTCCATTTTCGCCCCAAGGAGATGATTTCATGGCTTCTAAGTGTTACCAATGGATCTAGAAGGTTGTTTACAATAGATTTCAACACCAAAATCAAGTGATTTGGTGGAGAAATGAAGAAATGAAGAAAAGATGAAGAAAATGGTGGTTTGGGTGTTTCTCCAGGGAAGGGCGCGCGCAAGAGAAAGAAAAAGAGGAGGAAGAAAGAAGAAAAAGAGGGTGGGGCCAAGTGACTTCGGTCACACGGGTCCCACACGCGATCTAACTTTAGCTCCGATAAAAATTCTGATCATATATTCTTAATCTACATATTTTTCCAGTCCATGACATATTTTTCTTTCCTCAAAATATTGATAAAAATTTCGCACTTATCGGTACACTCGTACCGCAGTATCTTTCACTTAAAAGTCACTATTCATCACTTTTTCACAATTTTGCCTATTCACTCAATTTTCCGTCCTGATTCCATTTCCAGCATTATTTTTGTCATATTAAATCTCTAACTCCATTTTTCATGCCTCGGTTTACGTCTTTGACAAATTACCATTTTGCCCTTTTTGCTCATTTTGGCCATAATTCTCTGATTTTCACTAATCCTTCCCTCTTAAACCCATATTTTATCACATAAATTCACATTTAATTTTCCGAGGTGTTATACAAATATCCCTTGGCACCTGAGCTCCATGTGGATTCCAACTGTGGGCCTATGCGGACTGATGCCAAGTGTCCCATACCCCGGTACCTTGGGGATGCCTATATGATGCTTGCTCAAACACATGGTCCTGTACATAACTATTCTAAAACAAGGCCTATATGATCTTGTTACATGCATGTCATGCTATGCTTTCACACACAAAGCGTAAAAATGCGGTATGATGTAAGGTGCATGCTTATATACCTTTCATATAGCCATCACGGCACATATACTTTTCATATGCGTTATGCTGCCACATAACGTCTTTACCTCATAGTCATATAGCCATCACGGCACATTTTTGGCAGTTTCCTTTCATCATAAGGAACATAATACTTTTACGGAATATGGAGCATCATGTCACAATTTTATACCAGTAGTCAATAGTCACATTAGGTAATATCGCCTGACACTTACCTTGCGTGTCTTAAACAATACCAAACAGCAGCGAAGTATCTCACTTCTTAAGCGCACCTAAATCAATTACAACCAATCATTTACAGCGGCGATTTACAGCAGAAACAGTGAGCATACAGCAGCATTTTACAGTGGAAAACAGTGAGCATACAGCAGTGTTTTACAGCAGAAAAACAGTGAGCATACAGCAGCATTTTACAGCAGGAAACAGTGACGTTTGTTCTTAAAACAGTGAGCAGAAAACAGTGAGTTGTTCTTTAAAACAGTGAGCCGAAAACAGTGACGTTTCCCTTAAAACAGTGGGCAGAAACAGTGACGTTTTACTTAAAAACAGTGGACAGAAACAGTGACGTTTTACAGCAGAAAAACAGTAGCACCTTACAGCAGAAC
Organism: Gastrolobium villosum; assembly: GCA_032173675.1. Taxonomy (NCBI): domain Eukaryota; kingdom Viridiplantae; phylum Streptophyta; class Magnoliopsida; order Fabales; family Fabaceae; genus Gastrolobium; species Gastrolobium villosum. The sequence continues at coordinate 12,794 of JAVKPL010004048.1, forward strand.
AGTGAACGTTTTAAAACATAACCAGTGACATTTTGGACCTTAAAACAATGGCAGAACAGTGGCATTTGAATGTTAAAACAGTGACATAATCAATGGCATTTGAACCTCAAAATAGTGGCATAAGTAGTGTTATTTGTGCATCAAAACAGTGGCATGAATGGTAACATTTAATCATTAAAACAGTGACATTAGTGGTGATATTTGCACATCAAAAACAGTGGCAAAGGGAGTGGTTTTTGAACATTAAGACAGTGGCATGAATGATACATTTGAACATCCAAAACAGTGATATAAATCATGATTTTTAGACATTAAAACAATGGCATAAATAGTGATTCTTGATCATCAAAACAGTGGCAAAATGGGAGTATTTAGACACTAATACGGCGGCATAAAGGGTAGTGTTTGGACATCAAGATGATGGTTATTTTATGCAGAAACAGTGGCTCATTAAGTACTAAAACAGTGAGTGTTTTTGGTGCAAAACAGTGACATATGTGGCATTAAAACAGTGAGCATTTTATGCAGAAACAGTGGCACATTATGGACTAAAACAGTGAGCATTTTATGCAGAAACAGTGGCATCAAAATGGTGACCTTGTGAAACCGAAACAGTGAGCATTTTATCCTCAAAACAGTGGCACATTCATAGGGAAACAGTGGCATATTTCTCTTCAAAACAGTGGCATGTTCATACAAAAACAGTGGCATATATATTCCTCAAAACAGTGGCATATATCTCAAGCATAACCATGAGACTTTCATGCATACAAATCCTCATAAAATAGCTCCATCCTTATTCCTTTACCATACTCATTCAAGAATCCAAAACAAAACATATTCAAAGAGGCATTCAAGAACACACATGATTACACACCATGAAAGAGGTCTAAGTTCTAGGCTTACCTCTTGAAGCACACACTTCTTGCTCACACACCACACCTTTCTAGTTCTACCAACAACAAGTCCACACTTCCTAGGAGATGATCTATGCGCATAAATGGTGAGGAGGGACAAACTTGGACAGCTTCAAGGTTGAGGAACAAGGCTGGACAGTGAGGGGAAAGTGAGGAGAGAAGGTTGCACTTGCTTGATGTCTAATGCCACGGCTGTGAGAGTGCGAGGGAGGGTGAGTTAGCTAAGTTTTTCTTTCTCCAATGGTGCTTGTAATGTTCAGCTAGAGAATGAGGGAAGAGAGGAGAGTTGGCTGCACTTGTGCAAAGTGAGGAAGGCCTCTTGTTGTGCGCATAACTTAAAGGAAGAGTGAGGAAAGGTTGCAATGATGAAGCATCATGAAAATTCTGGTTGCTTGTGGAAGTGGGGCTGCACACAAGGTTTGAACAAGCAAGGAGCTTGCTTCTTGCACACTCTAGGCACATGCAAGGAGGTGAAAGAGGGAGGTTCAGATCTGAATGTTGTCCCACCTAAGTCAGAATTTTAAACATAAACAACCAAACCATGCGCACAAGGTGAGGTGGGAGGGAGTTGGCAGATTTTTCCTCCACACAAGGCACATGTAATCTACCCAAAATCCTTCTTTTTCTGCATGTGTAAGCAAGGACAGTTTTGGTTCATGATGGACTGCCAAAAGCATGCAAAAATCTGCACATTTCAGCCTCATGATGGAAGGTGTAAGGTGGTTCTCCAAGTCAACACTCAAAGGCAGATTTTGTGTCATAGAAAAATCTGATTCAAGCTCTCTACATGTGCGCCTAAATGAGGGAGAATGCAGCCCAAAATCATGCTAAATAGTACATGTGTCTTCCATGCAATGAAGTTGAAATCAAGTGATGCACAAGCAAAGTGATGTGGCGGTCGTACAAGAGGAAAATTGGCAGATTTTTCTAAGTATTTTCTACCTCTTATGCGCATGACTGAGTGAGATGATACACCTAGCCATGTGAAGGTTCCTTGGTACACAAACATCCTTGTTGGACAAGGCTTAGGGGAGATAATATTGGGTACAACTTTGGGCTGAACAAGATGGATCCAAAAGCCTCCTTGGGCCATTGGCCTACACATACAATGGATCCAATAAGACAAGTCTAAGGAGGGCAAGTCCACACACACTAGCCCACTTCCTAAGTCCTATAAACACAAAAGCCTTATCACACACACAATCAAATTACTCATATGATTTTAATAAATTTCACATGCCTACATATGCACCCTCCTATGATTTAATTTAAATACTTACCTTAGTCTCATCCAAGGATAAGGTCATGTAATTTCGCAAACCATCACACATACCCCAAAAATCCGAATTCCACACATGCATCTATATCATCATACACTTATGTATTTTACTAATTATGTGGGATGTTACACATTCCATCACCGTTACATTACCGTTATATTATATTTCGTCCGTTATATTACCGTTATAAAAGGATATAAGTTATGTCATTTAAAATGATTAATATTTTTCCTATTTTATGATAACATAGGGATCTGTGCTTGCAATTAAAGGCTATGATTACATTAGTCACGAGCCACAATCGCAGTTTAGGCACCTATGTTCCAATGTACATGAAACAAACTCCAGCTTGGCGGGGAAACATTCTTCTGTCCAAAAAAGTAAAAAAAAAGGGTATCTTTTTTTTTTGGTAAATAAAGAAAATGGTATCCTACTTAGGACTCACGAACCAAATATATTGAATCAGTCCATTAAATTTCTTGATTTATTCAAAATGAGTTTTAAAATTATCAACTTAAAAATAACAGAAGCCAATTTGGATCACCGCATTTTACTTGCGAGGTAAATTGACTAACCCATTAAGTAAATGCACGGTCTGCTGTCTACCAAAATAAAAAACAAAAAATGCACGGTCTGTTTACGTATTCATTTATTGAGTTTTTTTACATGAATGAAATATTTTTATTTCTCTTTGACTATATTTCTCTTTAACTATTTAATAAATTTTATATCTTACATACATAAAAATTTGTGGAGTCAATACTTTTTCTTTTTCTCTCACCCACACCATTTTATATATGTAGGAGATAAATTTATATCCTACTATAATATAACAAACAATAAACTCTTATATGAAACCAGCTTATGCTTAGGTGTTGTTTTATGAAACCACCCTCAACATTTAATTCAAACAATTAATCCCCTTATACATTAATCTTTTAACAATTTAACATAGTTAGTAAATTTAGGACAAAACTACCCCTTTCTTTGTAACTACCCCTTTCTTTGACTAACCCATCGTCGCTTCCTGAACCCTCGCTCTTCTTTCTCGTTCCCCCATTATTGGTAACTGTAACAACCACTTGAAGTTTACGGTTTTCGAAGCTGAAGAAAGAAAACAGAGAAGAGTGAAGATTTTTTCTGATTACGGTTTTGAAAGAGGGGTCACTGGGTCTGTTTCCCTGTTCGTTCCCTATGGCTTTCCCTATGCACCATGCAATTGTGAATTAATAATTAATTAAAAGATAACGTTCGATATTATAAGTTTTAATGAAATTTTAATATTATATTGTGTTTTGTATAATATCATATTAGATGATATTATTCTGTATTTGATAACATTAAAACCAAGGGTTTTATTAATGTTATGTTACATAATTGAACTTTTGTTTCCAACACTCACAACAAAAAGGGAGAGAGAAAGTGGAATGATGAAAGAGAAAGAAAAATATGTGGACCCCACCTCTTTAATGTGTGTGTAGGAAAATGAAGTTGTGTTATGTTACATGATAAACATAAAACCCTAAAACCAATCTCATAAAGGGTTATTTCTAAAAGGGTTATTTTGTAATTTTAATAAATTTTCCCATCAATATTTTATTTTCAACCAAACACACATTCAGGAATTTCACTCAATTTTCCCAGTATTATTTTGGCCTACCAAACAACTTTTTTTACATTTTCTTACCAAACTCACTTTCCAACCATTTTCCTATCAATTACATTTTCCTAGTATTCAAAAAATTTCTCCTCAACCAAACGCCCCCTTAGTTTTCAATAATAATAATTGGTGATGAATTATTGCATTCAAGTGTATTATTTTATGTTTCTTTCAATTATCTTTTAATGATCACGTTTAGAGTCCCTTCGAACATATAATGCAAAAATCATGTGAAGTTGTTGAATCTAAAAACAAAACTTCAAGAAACTCGCATGGAGAAGTTTGTGAATAATTGTTGTGTTAATAATATTTTATGATTACTTTTATCATTTGCATGATAAAACTTTTCCCGTAAATAGATGCTAAGAGAACCATTGGTCATTGCTTCAAAATTTAGAGAAATCAATGAGTGAAGGATCTTGAGAAATGTTAGAGAAAACTCTGTTAAAGGAGAATGGGAGAAAAAAAAATTGAGAGAGAAGAAGCATGATAATATAAGAAATTATGAAAATGAATGCTACGGATGATGATAACTTCTTTCTTTCTTTTTTTCAAAATATAAATCTCATAACAATGTTATTTTGATATAGGAATAGAATATTTTTACTAACAAATAATGTTACTATCAATGTTACTATCATATATTAACTATTAATTTTCGTCCATCAACGGTTATTATTTATTGTGAATTAATAATTAATTAATGATTTTGATTTGTGGAAATAATAACCGTTGATTGACGAAAATCAACCGTTATCATTTATTATGAATTAATAATTAATTAATGAGTTTGATTTGTTAAAATAATAACCGTCGTAATTTACTTATCTGCAATTTATATTGTTGCATATTATAATTATATATTTATGCATGGATATATATATATATATATATAATGCTATAAATATGATAAATATCATATATGTATATACTTAAATGTTTATTTATATTTTTGCACATTCATTATATTGATATGTTGTGTCTTTAATTTATATTTAAATTATCATGGTAAATTTCATACGATAGAAATTTGTATAACTTATATTTTCAAGATTTACTATAATGATATGATTGTTCATACTTTTATTGTGATGTCAAATTTAAGTAATGGTATATTATGAATTATGATTTCTTTTAGAAAAATTGTGTGACCTCTTTTGGAGGCATTCACATATTTATATCCGTTACAAAGGTAAAACCTTGAGAGAAAAAAATTGATTTCAAGTTTCATGGAAAAGTTTATATTACATTTTTGGAAAACTTTCAAAAAAAAAAAAAAACTGTAAATTTTATCGGAATCACTTACCCCTCTGAAATTTGAATCATTTAATCCTAGCTTTAATTTTTTTTATCATTTACCCCTCTAACTTAACGGGTAAGTTATAAAGAAACTTTTTTTTTTTTGGTTACAGAAAGGGGCAATGCCCCCACAAAACAAAAGAACAGCAAACAAGAAGGAATGAAAAAAACAGAACAAGAAATAGCAGAAAACAAAACATCAAACACTAGCAGAAAGCCAGGAACAAGCATCATCCTGTATTTCTCCTAGCAGCCACCTTATTCAGACCCGGATCCAAAAGATATAAATGATTTAAAATTTTGAGAATGGGATAAATGTTTTAGAAGAAACTTATATGAACTTTTTTGAAGTTTTCTCTATATTTTTTTTGGGTTTATGAGTATAATGTTACATGACTCAAGAAAACTTTCCTACACACCACACAACTAATATATGGGGTCCACATGTTTTTTTTCTCTTTCATTATTTCACTTTCTCTCTCTTCTTTATTGTGAGTGTAGGAAAATTTTCTTAAATCATGCAACATTATACTCATTGAACCCTATTTTTTTAAGAGTTATATGTTAGAAAAAAAAATATATCATTAAAAATACCTTTACCCAACACTTTTAAGGTTTTATGTTGAATTGGTTCTTTATATGATATCAGAGTTTAAATGACTATAAGATCATGAGTTCGATCCTCACCTCCCATCACTTGTGGAATTGAATAAGCATAATTTAAAACAAAAATAAAATAAAATTAGGCGTATGCAACATCCACGTTTCAAGCCCAAAGAATTTTTACATAAAAGGTGTGTTAGAGAATACTAATTGTAACGCCCTCCCTTGTATGCATCCAAGAGAGTCGTTTGCTAAGCGGAATTAGAGTCGTTAACGTCACATGAGCTAATAAAGCAGTATACAAATCCGTATAAAATTTTTCAACACTTAAATTCCTTTCATAAAGGTTTTCCAAAATAGTCATTGTTCACAAAGGTTCCAACTAACATAAAGATGATAAGGACTACAGCCATCCAAAAGTACCAAAATATTAATCATTACAGTTATCCAGTTTAAACAAACAGCGACAATGATAATCCACGCATCAGCAATCAACAGCAAACATCATGTCTTCAAGTGCTTTTATGTCCTCCTGCCATTTAGGAAAATAGCAGCCCCGAAGGGGTGAGAATAATCCCAGTAGTGTGGCAATAAAACCAGTAATATAACAATATTAACTAGGCACAAAATTAGAAACAGTCACTTCAACATATCCTTGTTCCTTTTCCTTTTTATCATATTCATATATTGCGTATATAACGCCTTTCCTTTGCGCTTTTAGCACCGTCGTGCGCGCACTTCCCAGTGGAATCAAATATACCCTTGGCACCTGAGCTCCATGTGGATTCCATCTGAGGGCCTATGCGGACTGATGCCAAGTGTCCCATACCCCGGTACCTTGGGGATGCCTATATGATGCTTGCTCAAACACATGGTCCTGTACATAACTATTCTAAAACAAGGCCTATATGATCATGATATATGTATGTCATGCTATGCTTTCACACACAAAGCGTAAAAATGCGGTATAATGTAAGATGCATGCTTATATACCTTTCATATGCGTTATGCTGCCACATAACGTCTTACCTCATAGTCATCACGACACATTTTGGCAGTTTCCTTTCATTATAATGGAACATAACATTTTTACGGCATATGGAGCATCATGTTACAATTCTATACCAGTAGTCAATAGTCACATTAGGCTTCATCGCCTGACACTTACCTTAGCTTTCCTTAAATATTACCAACGGCAGCGAAATATTCTCACTTCTTAAGCGCACCTAAATCAATTAAAACTAATCATTTACAGTGGCTATTTACAGCAGAACAGAGAGCATACAGCAGTGGCTTACAGCAGCCAAAACAGTGAACATACAGCAGCAAAACAGTGAGCATACAGCAGCAAAACAGTGAGCATACAGCAGTGTTTACAGCAGCCAAAACAGTGAACATACAGCAGCAAAACAGTGAGCATACAGCAGCAAAACAGTGAGCATACAGCAGTGTTTACAGCAGCCAAAACAGTGAACATACAGCAGCAAAACAGTGAGTATACAGCAGTGTTTACAGCAGCCAAAACAGTGACGTTTTAAACTTTTCCAAAACAGAAACAGTGGCGTTTTTAAAACAGAAACAGTGGCATTTTTAAAACAGAAACAGTGGCACTTGAACTTCCAAAACAGTGGCATAAACAGTGGCCTATCATGGATTAAAACAGTGACATTTTATGCATACAAACAGTGGCATAGAAGGGCTAAAACAGTGGCATTTTTATGCATAAAAACAGTGGCATATGATGACTAAAACAGTGGCATTTGAGGCATAAAAACAGTGGCATTTATGCATATAAACAGTGGCATTTATGCATATAAACAGTGGCATGGAATGACTTAAACAGTGGCATTTTTATGCATAAAACAGTGGCATTACATGGCTAAAACAGTGGCATTTTAAGCATGGAAACAGTGGCATTTTAAGCATGAACATAGTGGCATTACATGGCTAAAACAGTGGCATTTTAAGCATGGAAACAGTGGCATTTTAAGCATGAACATAGTGGCATTACATGGCTAAAACAGTGGCATTTTAAGCATGGAAACAGTGGCATTTTAAGCATGAAAATAGTGGCATTACATGGCTAAAACAGTGGCATTTTAAGCATGGAAACAGTGGCATTACATGGCTGAAACAGTGGCGTTTTAAGCATGGAACAGTGGCATGTCATGGCTGAAACAGTGGCTTAAAATGTGCAGAAACAGTGGCTTAAAATGTGCAGAAACAGTGGCTTAAAATGTGCAGAAACAGTGGCTTAAAATGTGCAGAAACAGTGGCTTAAAATGTGCAGAAACAGTGGCTTAAAATGTGCAGAAACAGTGGCTTAAAATGTGCAGAAACAGTGGCTTAAAATGTGCAGAAACAGTGGCTTAAAATGTGCAGAAACAGTGGCTTAAAATGTGATTTTTAGGGACCGAAACAGTGGCATTACATCTCCAAAACAGTGGCATTTACATAAGGAAACAGTGGCACATTTCTCTTTAAAACAGTGGCCTAATCACAAAAGAATTAGTGACCTAGCTCAAATATAACCATAAGATTTTTATGCATATAATTCATCA
>JAVKPL010004049.1:0-21164 GCA_032173675.1 Gastrolobium villosum
GACATTTTGAGTATCAAGTGATTCCTTTCGGGCTTACTAATGCCCCGGCGGTGTTCATGGATTATATGAACCGCATTTTCAAACCGTTTTTGGACCAGTTTGTAATTGTCTTTATTGATGACATTTTGATCTACTCTAAGAGTAAAGAGGAGCACGTGGACCATTTGAGGACTGTGTTGCAGGTGTTAAAAGATAAGAAGCTTTATGCTAAGCCGTCTAAGTGTGAATTCTGGTTGTCTGAGGTGCAATTTTTGGGTCATGTTATTTCTGCAAGTGGTGTTGCAGTGGATCCAAGCAAGATTGAAGCGGTGAGTGACTGGGAAAGACCTAAGACTGTGACTGAGATTAGAAGTTTTCTGGGGCTTGCTGGCTACTATCGCCGGTTTATACAGGGGTTTTCTGCGATGGTTCTACCGTTGACCCGATTGACACGAAAGGACACTCCTTTTGTGTGGACCCAAGAATGTGAGGACTGTTTTCTGCTACTGAAAGAGAAATTGACTACGGCTCCGGTGTTGACTTTACCTGATCCGGAGGGTGAGTTTGTATTATATTGTGACGCTTCTAAGAAAGGTTTAGGGAGCGTGTTGATGCAGGAAGGAAAAGTTATTGCATATGCGTCTAGGCAGTTGAGGCTGCATGAGGAAAATTATCCGACGCATGACTTAGAATTGGCTGCTATTGTGTTTGCCTTGAAAATTTGGAGGCACTTTCTGTATGGGATGAAATTTGCTGTGTTTAGCGACCATAAAAGCTTGAAATATTTGTTTGATCAGAAGGAGCTGAACATGAGACAGCGTAGATGGGTTGAATTCTTGAAAGATTATGACTTTGAGCTGAAATACCACCCGGGAAAGGCCAATGTTGTGGCAGATGCACTGAGTAGGAAGTCTGTGAACTTATCCCATATGATGATGTGGGACAATGAAGTGATTGAGCAATTCCGTGATATGAAAATAACGGATTTCTTTGCAGGAAGGATGTGTGATATGGAGTTGACTCGGATTGAGAACGAGCTGCACGAGAAGATCAAAGAGACTCAGATTCGCAATGAAAGTATAAAATATTTAAAAGGCCAGAGTGGCATATCTGTTAATGAACAGGGACTTTTGTTATATCAGGGCAGGATTGTTGTGCCCAAGGAACTTGCAGAGGAAGTTATGACTGAGGCCCATAAGGGTCAATATGCTATCCACCCAGGTGCCACAAAGATGTACCAAGATTTGAAAGTTAAGTTCTGGTGGCCTGGTATGAAAAGAGATGTTGCCGGGTACGTGTCTAAGTGCTTGGTTTGCCAGAAAGTGAAAATAGAGCATCAGAAACCTGCTGGATTACTTCAGCCGCTGGATATACCTGAATGGAAATGGGAAAGTATTTCTATGGATTTTGTTGTTGGATTGCCGAGAACTCAAGCTGGTTATGATTCGATTTGGGTTATTGTGGACCGACTTACGAAGTCTGCACATTTTCTACCAGTACGAGTGGACTACACTACGGAAAAGTTGGCAACACTTTATGTGAAGGAGATTGTTAGACTCCATGGGATACCGATTAGCATTGTGAGTGATCGGGACCCGAAGTTTACTTCACGATTTTGGGGAGCTTTGCAGCAGGCTTTTGGCACTCAGCTCCGGCTGAGCACTGCTTATCACCCGCAGACTGATGGTCACACTGAGAGGACCATACAGACACTTGAGGATATGCTGAGAGCATGCACACTGGAACAGGGTAATGCTTGGGAAAAGTACTTGCCACTGGTGGAATTTTCTTATAATAACAGTTTTCATTCCAGTCTGGGTATGGCACCATATGAGGTTTTGTATGGCAGGAGGTGTCGTACGCCCACTTGTTGGACTGAGGTAGGCGATAAAGAAAGATTTGGTCCGGATTTTGTGCAGGAGACGACGGTGCAAATTGAAATGATCAGAGAAAAGTTGAAACAGGCACAGAATCGACAGAAGAGCTATTATGACAATAAGCATAGACCACTGGAATTTGAGGAAGGTGACCATGTATTTGTACGTTTGTCGCCGGTCACAGGTGTTGGCCGTGCGTTGGGTGTGAGGAAGCTGAGTCCACGATTCATTGGGCCATATCAGATTATGAAAAGAGTAGGATTGGTGGCCTATCAGCTTGCCTTACCCCCACAGTTGTCTAATTTACATGATGTTTTTCATGTGTCGCAGTTGCGGCGTTATGTTCCGGATGAGTCACATGTGGTGATGCCGGATAATATTGAGATCAGGGAGAACTTGAAGACTCCCATTGGTCCTATTGCGGTTTTGGATCGCAGTGAAAAGCGATTGAGGAGTAAAGTGATTCCCATGCTGAAGATTCAGTGGGAAGGCCGCACACCTGAGGAGGCTACTTGGGAGCGGGAGGACGAGATTCTCCGGCTGTATCCTGAGTTAGTGAGCAGGTATGATTTAATTTTGCGGACAAAATTTCAAAAAGGTGGGGTGAATATAACACCTCAAATATTTAAATGTGTATTTTAATGATATATTGAGAAATGAGAGTTGATGGATTAGTGAAAATCCAAGCATTATGGCCAAAAGGGGCAAAAAGGGCAAAATGGTAATTTGCCAACCGTGTGTTAAGAGGCTTAAATATTGAGTTAGAGATTTCAAATGACAAAAGTAAGGTTGGAAATGGAATCAGGGCGAAAAATTGAGTAAATAGGCAAATTTGGGAAAAATCGATGAATAGTGATTTTTTAAGTGTTAAAATACTGAGTTGTGAGTGTACCAATAGGTGTGAAATTTTTATCAATATTTTGGAGAAAGAAAAATATGTTATGGACTGGAAAAATATATAGATTAAGGATTTATGATCAGAAATTTTATCGGAGTAAAAGTTAGATCGCGTGTGGGACCCGTGTGACCGAAGTCACTTGGCCCCACCTCCTTTTCTTTCCTTCTTTCTCTCTTTTCCTCTCATCTCTCTCGCGCGCTCTCTGTAGGAAAAAGAAGCCATTTTCACCATTTCTCCATTTTCTTCCCATTTCTTCGTTTCTCCACCGAATCGCTTGATTTTGGTGTTGAAATCTATCGTAAACAACCTTCCAAAGCCATTGGTAGCACCTAGAAGCCTTGAATCCATCTCTTTGGCCGCGTTTTGAGCAAGAACAGATCCGACCCATTGGAGATTTTTGAGATTTCTTGGAGTTTTGAGTTTCAAATGGTTTAGTGAAGCCTTGGTGGTGATCATACTACCCATTGTAAGTATATTTGTGGTCTTTTGATAGTTGAATTCTTAGATCTATGAATATGTGTTCAAATCTTTGATTTTAGATGTGTGATTATAGAGAGCCCAAATGCAAAAATGCTATTAGATGAAAAGGCCTTAGAATCATGTTTGTAAGCTAGAAATGCTATGTTAAATTTTGGTGAAAAATCTAGGTTTTTAACTTAGAGAATTTTGAGGAATTTTGATGAAAAATGGGTTTTTGTGTAATTGGGATTTGATGATTGTTGTAGGGTGCCTCACACGGTTGGATTTGAGAAAAGTTGATTTGGAGCATACGTTTGGAACGGTGTTGCTCGTATTAAGGTAAACTCTTGAAACTTGGGTTTAATCCCTAGTGAGCTCCACCACACCTAGAGGAAGGTTGTGGTTGGATGATGTAGTGATGACATGATGTGTTTGTGTGCTTGTATGCATATTGCTTGTATTGTGTGAAAATTGTGTGGTCACTGGCCAGTTGACAAGTGGAGTTTGGTCATCCGCTGGATTCATCCTTGTGAGAATGCCAGTCGGGTATTGCCGTGGAGTCGACTCTGGGAGCGGCACCAGGATGATCCAAACGTGGGACGTCCGCCGGATAGGGCTCATGAGGAGTTCCGGTTGGGTATTGCCATGGAGTCTTCTCAACCATGGGAGAGGCGCCAGGACGGTCTCGGGAGTTATATGATGGAGTCCTTGAACACGAATCCATGAGTGGATGTTCTTGGGTGTCTCCAGGAGGATGGTGATATTGTTTTACTTGCATGCCATATTATGTCATTTTGATACATTTTAGTGAGCCATGGAGTGGAGAGAGCCTCTAGCTCCATTGGTTTACTGAGGTATATCCGTATATCTCACCCCGTGTTTGGGGGACCACATTTCAGGTCACTATGAGCCGGGAGGAGCTTCGGGCAAGAAGCCCGTGTAGTGGACGTTGGATGGGCATGCGGTGCATGGGATTGCATGGCTTTTTGGAGGAGTTTATGGAGTGCACATAGCATACCATTTGTAGTTTGAGACTTAGGTCATGAACATATTGCATGATGTCATTTTCCATGCTTTTGTTAGTGTTCATGGTCATATGCTAAGTCTTGATATGTTTTATTATTCATGGCTTGGATAACTGTATATTTTGAGTGAGCATGGGACTTGTCCATTGCCACATTCATAGCCTTGAAGTCTTAATGAGTTATGTTGTAAAAATGGTCCATATTGCATGTAAATGGCCATTATTTTGAGAATGATGTAATTGAGGTTAAACTTAAGGAAAATGCATGATGGAAGGGCCTAGAGCCTACATTAGGACATGATTATGTGTTATGTGGAGTACCAAGGGGTTAGGGATGGATTACACACCCTTTTTGGGGCTCAAAACAGCTGTAATCTGTCATTTTGCTGCATAGTAATCGATTACCCAAGCATGGTAATCGATTACCATGCAACAGGGGACGAAGAATTAGCTACTGTCTGCACTGGTAATCGATTACTGGCCTTTGGTAATCGATTACCATGTGAGGTAATCGATTACCCAAAGCTGGTAATCGATTACCAGAACAGGGGAATTGAAAAATTGGCTACTGCCTCATTTTTGACAGGTGGTAATCGATTACCACCCACTGGTAATCGATTACCACAGTGTAAATTTTGAAAATTCAGGTTTTTCTAGACTAAAATAAAGGGGTATAACTTGATGGGTAGAACTCCAAATGATACGTGGTTTGAAACCACGCGTAGACAACGTAAAGGACTACAACTAGGTAAAAGATAAGAGTTGGATGGTGAGTTTAAATGAATCGAATAAAAAGAATGAACTATAATGTTAGAAAAATGTATGATTCCGCAAATGGCATTTACAATTATAATGTGGTTTTAATTGATTACGGAAAAAGCGTTTATGCAAGAAAAGGAATATGTTAAAAGAAAAATTTGCCCGTAATTTAATTAATCTAATCACTGTGATTGTAACTGCGCTTAATATCATAATCAATGTTAACAATACCGGTGTACAACGGGCTGTTACATTTTATGGTATCAGAGCAGTTTTGTTTAGGGAACTCTGATTGTTGTGTATGATGTATCTTGTGTGTCATAGCTATCTGTGAACTATTTATGATTAATGTATATGTGATTCCTCAGTGTGGGTCTGATCAACTCATTCCTTTGTGTTACATGTACAGATATCATGAGTAGGGCACGAGGTCGCCGTGGGGCACGTGGTGCAGGTCCTTTGCCACCGGATCCGGTCACTGCAGCACTGAATGCTCTGCAGGCGGAAACGGCTGCAAACAGAAATATGACTGAGAACCTGATGAAAGCAAATCAGGATATGATGCAGGCCTTTATGGCTGAGTTGAGGGCGGATAGAGGTCGTCCTAGGAGGGAAGATACACCTCCGCATACGGCTACGGTGACTCCTACACCGACGCCATCTGTTACTCCTCAACAGGGGGAGAGTGGGGCTAGTCACCACACTGGTGAGGCTAGTCATCATACTACTACTGACCCGAGTTATGTTCCTGATCCATCTTCTGTTGCCCAATCTACTGGGGCTGCTGGGCAGGTGCTTGATAATGCTGACGATGAGCGTAGGCTCATATCTTTTAGGAAACATAAGCCACCCGCATTTCTGGGGTCAAGGGACCCGAAGGAGGTTACTGCTTGGTTGAGGGGTATGGATAAGATATTCCAAGTTATGAGATGCCAAGATCCACAGAAGTTGTTATATTCTGTTTATATGCTTGAGGGTGATGCCCAGGAGTGGTGGGACAATGCGTCTCGCCCATTTGTTATTCAGGGTGAGGTTCTCACTTGGACTATGTTTGAAGGATTATTTCATGAAGAATATTTTCCCCGCGATGTTCGGGAGGCAAAGCAAGGTGAATTCGATAATCTGGTACAAGGAGTTATGACTGTGGATGCCTATGTGGCAAAATTTAATGAGCTTGTGAAGTTTGCTAATTATGGAGGTACTCTACCTACTCCTGAATTCTTGTCAGCTAAATTTCAAAGAGGGCTGAGTGAGAAGATTGCAAAGAGGATGTCAAATACTGCAGTGAGAAACTTTGCTGATTTGGTGACCCAATGTAAGAGGGTCGAGACTGTTTATGGGAGGTATCCGAAATCTGATTCGGCAAAAGAGCAAGATGTTAAGAGGACACCTGGTCCTTCTGGTAATACTAACAGGGGAGGTTTCAATAATAATAATAGAGGTAGGGGGTTGCATGTGAGGCAACCTCCTGGTCAGTTCAAGAGGGGTGGAAATACTGGTGGTGGTGGTGCTTCGAACAGATATTTTACCCCACAATGTGGGAAGTGTGGGAAATACCACAGAGGTGTATGTGGTGCTGGTACGTCGAATTGTTTTAGATGTGGTCAGAGTGGCCACTTTGCTAGAAATTGTACATCTTCTTCGGGGCAGGCTGCGAATCTGCAGGCCTTGCCGCCAGCTACTACTACTACTACTGCTGCTCCTATTGCTGTTGTTCCTACTGTGGGACGAGTTTATACTACTAATGCGCAGCGTACTGAAAAGGCTCCGAACTTGGTTAAAGGTATAATTTTTCTATCTAATGTTGATTTATCTGTATTGTTTGATTCGGGAGCAACACATTCATTTGTGGCGGACTATGTGGCTAAGGCGTTGGACTTAAAGGTAACACGGATGGTTCCTCCGATGCGTATTACTACCGCTACAGGAGAGGTTAGTGAGTCATCTTGGATTTGTGAAGATGTGAGGTTCACTTATTTAGGCAGGGGTTACACCATTGATTTAATTATCTTACCCCTGGCCTCTGTCAATTTAATTTTGGGGATGGATTGGTTGTCTCGGAACTGCGCAATGATTGATTGTTGCGGGAAGAGGTTGTTGCTATCTCACGAGAGGCCGTCTGTTTGTCCGTCTCTGTATTTGTCTGTAAGTCAAACTGTGAAAGCCTTGAAGGCTGGAGATTTGGGTTATGTCTTGTTGGGCGGATTGGTGGGTGATAAAAAGGAGGAGATTTCTGCTATTCCAATTGTTAATGAGTTTGAGGATGTATTTCCGGATGAGATACCGGAATTCCCACCAGAGAGAGAGATTGAATTCTCGATTGACTTATTGCCTGGTGTGGGGCTGATCTCCTTGGCTCCATACCGGATGTCGCCACTTGAGTTGGCTGAATTGAAGAAACATATTGAAGAATTGTCTGCGAAGAATTTTATTAGGCCGAGTGTGTCTCCGTGGGGAGCACCGGTGATATTTGTAAAGAAAAAGGATGGTAGCATGAGATTGTGCACTGACTACCGACAGCTGAATAAAGTGACTATTAAGAACCGGTACCCATTGCCGCGTATTGATGATTTGTTAGATCAGTTGAGGGGTGCCTGTGTATTTTCAAAGATTGATCTCCGGTCCGGATATCACCAGATTCGGATTAAACCGGAGGATGTACCTAAAACAGCTTTCCGATCCAGATATGGACATTTTGAGTATCAAGTGATTCCTTTCGGGCTTACTAATGCCCCGGCGGTGTTCATGGATTATATGAACCGCATTTTCAAACCGTTTTTGGACCAGTTTGTAATTGTCTTTATTGATGACATTTTGATCTACTCTAAGAGTAAAGAGGAGCACGTGGACCATTTGAGGACTGTGTTGCAGGTGTTAAAAGATAAGAAGCTTTATGCTAAGCCGTCTAAGTGTGAATTCTGGTTGTCTGAGGTGCAATTTTTGGGTCATGTTATTTCTGCAAGTGGTGTTGCAGTGGATCCAAGCAAGATTGAAGCGGTGAGTGACTGGGAAAGACCTAAGACTGTGACTGAGATTAGAAGTTTTCTGGGGCTTGCTGGCTACTATCGCCGGTTTATACAGGGGTTTTCTGCGATGGTTCTACCGTTGACCCGATTGACACGAAAGGACACTCCTTTTGTGTGGACCCAAGAATGTGAGGACTGTTTTCTGCTACTGAAAGAGAAATTGACTACGGCTCCGGTGTTGACTTTACCTGATCCGGAGGGTGAGTTTGTATTATATTGTGACGCTTCTAAGAAAGGTTTAGGGAGCGTGTTGATGCAGGAAGGAAAAGTTATTGCATATGCGTCTAGGCAGTTGAGGCCGCATGAGGAAAATTATCCGACGCATGACTTAGAATTGGCTGCTATTGTGTTTGCCTTGAAAATTTGGAGGCACTTTCTGTATGGGATGAAATTTGCTGTGTTTAGCGACCATAAAAGCTTGAAATATTTGTTTGATCAGAAGGAGCTGAACATGAGACAGCGTAGATGGGTTGAATTCTTGAAAGATTATGACTTTGAGCTGAAATACCACCCGGGAAAGGCCAATGTTGTGGCAGATGCACTGAGTAGGAAGTCTGTGAACTTATCTCATATGATGATGTGGGACAATGAAGTGATTGAGCAATTCCGTGATATGAAAATAACGGATTTCTTTGCAGGAAGGATGTGTGATATGGAGTTGACTCGGATTGAGAACGAGCTGCACGAGAAGATCAAAGAGACTCAGATTCGCAATGAAAGTATAAAATATTTAAAAGGCCAGAGTGGCATATCTGTTAATGAACAGGGACTTTTGTTATATCAGGGCAGGATTGTTGTGCCCAAGGAACTTGCAGAGGAAGTTATGACTGAGGCCCATAAGGGTCAATATGCTATCCACCCAGGTGCCACAAAGATGTACCAAGATTTGAAAGTTAAGTTCTGGTGGCCTGGTATGAAAAGAGATGTTGCCGGGTACGTGTCTAAGTGCTTGGTTTGCCAGAAAGTGAAAATAGAGCATCAGAAACCTGCTGGATTACTTCAGCCGCTGGATATACCTGAATGGAAATGGGAAAGTATTTCTATGGATTTTGTTGTTGGATTGCCGAGAACTCAAGCTGGTTATGATTCGATTTGGGTTATTGTGGACCGACTTACGAAGTCTGCACATTTTCTACCAGTACGAGTGGACTACACTACGGAAAAGTTGGCAACACTTTATGTGAAGGAGATTGTTAGACTCCATGGGATACCGATTAGCATTGTGAGTGATCGGGACCCGAAGTTTACTTCACGATTTTGGGGAGCTTTGCAGCAGGCTTTTGGCACTCAGCTCCGGCTGAGCACTGCTTATCACCCGCAGACTGATGGTCACACTGAGAGGACCATACAGACACTTGAGGATATGCTGAGAGCATGCACACTGGAACAGGGTAATGCTTGGGAAAAGTACTTGCCACTGGTGGAATTTTCTTATAATAACAGTTTTCATTCCAGTCTGGGTATGGCACCATATGAGGTTTTGTATGGCAGGAGGTGTCGTACGCCCACTTGTTGGACTGAGGTAGGCGATAAAGAAAGATTTGGTCCGGATTTTGTGCAGGAGACGACGGTGCAAATTGAAATGATCAGAGAAAAGTTGAAACAGGCACAGAATCGACAGAAGAGCTATTATGACAATAAGCATAGACCACTGGAATTTGAGGAAGGTGACCATGTATTTGTACGTTTGTCGCCGGTCACAGGTGTTGGCCGTGCGTTGGGTGTGAGGAAGCTGAGTCCACGATTCATTGGGCCATATCAGATTATGAAAAGAGTAGGATTGGTGGCCTATCAGCTTGCCTTACCCCCACAGTTGTCTAATTTACATGATGTTTTTCATGTGTCGCAGTTGCGGCGTTATGTTCCGGATGAGTCACATGTGGTGATGCCGGATAATATTGAGATCAGGGAGAACTTGAAGACTCCCATTGGTCCTATTGCGGTTTTGGATCGCAGTGAAAAGCGATTGAGGAGTAAAGTGATTCCCATGCTGAAGATTCAGTGGGAAGGCCGCACACCTGAGGAGGCTACTTGGGAGCGGGAGGACGAGATTCTCCGGCTGTATCCTGAGTTAGTGAGCAGGTATGATTTAATTTTGCGGACAAAATTTCAAAAAGGTGGGGTGAATATAACACCTCAAATATTTAAATGTGTATTTTAATGATATATTGAGAAATGAGAGTTGATGGATTAGTGAAAATCCAAGCATTATGGCCAAAAGGGGCAAAAAGGGCAAAATGGTAATTTGCCAACCGTGTGTTAAGAGGCTTAAATATTGAGTTAGAGATTTCAAATGACAAAAGTAAGGTTGGAAATGGAATCAGGGCGAAAAATTGAGTAAATAGGCAAATTTGGGAAAAATCGATGAATAGTGATTTTTTAAGTGTTAAAATACTGAGTTGTGAGTGTACCAATAGGTGTGAAATTTTTATCAATATTTTGGAGAAAGAAAAATATGTTATGGACTGGAAAAATATATAGATTAAGGATTTATGATCAGAAATTTTATCGGAGTAAAAGTTAGATCGCGTGTGGGACCCGTGTGACCGAAGTCACTTGGCCCCACCTCCTTTTCTTTCCTTCTTTCTCTCTTTTCCTCTCATCTCTCTCGCGCGCTCTCTGTAGGAAAAAGAAGCCATTTTCACCATTTCTCCATTTTCTTCCCATTTCTTCGTTTCTCCACCGAATCGCTTGATTTTGGTGTTGAAATCTATCGTAAACAACCTTCCAAAGCCATTGGTAGCACCTAGAAGCCTTGAATCCATCTCTTTGGCCGCGTTTTGAGCAAGAACAGATCCGACCCATTGGAGATTTTTGAGATTTCTTGGAGTTTTGAGTTTCAAATGGTTTAGTGAAGCCTTGGTGGTGATCATACTACCCATTGTAAGTATATTTGTGGTCTTTTGATAGTTGAATTCTTAGATCTATGAATATGTGTTCAAATCTTTGATTTTAGATGTGTGATGATAGAGAGCCCAAATGCAAAAATGCTATTAGATGAAAAGGCCTTAGAATCATGTTTGTAAGCTAGAAATGCTATGTTAAATTTTGGTGAAAAATCTAGGTTTTTAACTTAGAGAATTTTGAGGAATTTTGATGAAAAATGGGTTTTTGTGTAATTGGGATTTGATGATTGTTGTAGGGTGCCTCACACGGTTGGATTTGAGAAAAGTTGATTTGGAGCATACGTTTGGAACGGTGTTGCTCGTATTAAGGTAAACTCTTGGAACTTGGGTTTAATCCCTAGTGAGCTCCACCACACCTAGAGGAAGGTTGTGGTTGGATGATGTAGTGATGACATGATGTGTTTGTGTGCTTGTATGCATATTGCTTGTATTGTGTGAAAATTGTGTGGTCACTGGCCAGTTGACAAGTGGAGTTTGGTCATCCGCTGGATTCATCCTTGTGAGAATGCCAGTCGGGTATTGCCGTGGAGTCGACTCTGGGAGCGGCACCAGGATGATCCAAACGTGGGACGTCCGCCGGATAGGGCTCATGAGGAGTTCCAGTTGGGTATTGCCATGGAGTCTTCTCAACCATGGGAGAGGCGCCAGGACGGTCTCGGGAGTTATATGATGGAGTCCTTGAACACGAATCCATGAGTGGATGTTCTTGGGTGTCTCCAGGAGGATGGTGATATTGTTTTACTTGCATGCCATATTATGTCATTTTGATACATTTTAGTGAGCCATGGAGTGGAGAGAGCCTCTAGCTCCATTGGTTTACTGAGATATATCCGTATATCTCACCCCGTGTTTGGGGGACCACATTTCAGGTCACTATGAGCCGGGAGGAGCTTCGGGCAAGAAGCCCGTGTAGTGGACGTTGGATGGGCATGCGGTGCATGGGATTGCATGGCTTTTTGGAGGAGTTTATGGAGTGCACATAGCATACCATTTGTAGTTTGAGACTTAGGTCATGAACATATTGCATGATGTCATTTTCCATGCTTTTGTTAGTGTTCATGGTCATATGCTAAGTCTTGATATGTTTTATTATTCATGGCTTGGATAACTGTATATTTTGAGTGAGCATGGGACTTGTCCATTGCCACATTCATAGCCTTGAAGTCTTAATGAGTTATGTTGTAAAAATGGTCCATATTGCATGTAAATGGCCATTATTTTGAGAATGATGTAATTGAGGTTAAACTTAAGGAAAATGCATGATGGAAGGGCCTAGAGCCAACATTAGGACATGATTATGTGTTATGTGGAGTACCAAGGGGTTAGGGATGGATTACACACCCTTTTTGGGGCTCAAAACAGCTGTAATCTGTCATTTTGCTGCATAGTAATCGATTACCCAAGCATGGTAATCGATTACCATGCAACAGGGGACGAAGAATTAGCTACTGTCTGCACTGGTAATCGATTACTGGCCTTTGGTAATCGATTACCATGTGAGGTAATCGATTACCCAAAGCTGGTAATCGATTACCAGAACAGGGGAATTGAAAAATTGGCTACTGCCTCATTTTTGACAGGTGGTAATCGATTACCACCCACTGGTAATCGATTACCACAGTGTAAATTTTGAAAATTCAGGTTTTTCTAGACTAAAATAAAGGGGTATAACTTGATGGGTAGAACTCCAAATGATACGTGGTTTGAAACCACGCGTAGACAACGTAAAGGACTACAACTAGGTAAAAGATAAGAGTTGGATGGTGAGTTTAAATGAATCGAATAAAAAGAATGAACTATAATGTTAGAAAAATGTATGATTCCGCAAATGGCATTTACAATTATAATGTGGTTTTAATTGATTACGGAAAAAGCGTTTATGCAAGAAAAGGAATATGTTAAAAGAAAAATTTGCCCGTAATTTAATTAATCTAATCACTGTGATTGTAACTGCGCTTAATATCATAATCAATGTTAACAATACCGGTGTACAACGGGCTGTTACACAGAACGCAAGGCATTTAACATATTTCTCCTTCTCTCCCTTGTTGGCCGAACGTTAGCTATCAACAATGCAAGATGTCCATGTCTTCCTTACTCTTGCACACCTCACTCGATGGATAAAGACATTTTCGGCTTGCTTGTAGTTAAATCTAAACCGTGAAGCATTAGGAGGATTAGGGAGCTGCTCATTCCTTCGTTGTTGCAACTTAGGGCCGAGAAATGATTCTGAAACGCGTAAGGAGGTGAGTCAAACTCTGTGTTACCCTCTTCTCCCTGTTTAGCCTTGAACGTGCATTTTGGGGAGGGTTATAATTCAGTTATGTGATCAGCACCCTTCCTGCCTTGAAAACAGCTTTGTCATTAGACTTGCAAGTGATCAAATAAAGGTTCAAACTCGTTTTCTTTTCTTTCACTGGCTGGGCCGTGGCATGCAGGTATAGTAAGTGAAAGTTTCGTATGTCATTCATTCATCTTTTGGTTCGGTTGGTATAGATATCTTAGAAGGATAATTATTCTGTCCATCTCTATGACCAGGCCTGGAATAAAGGCTAGGAATTATTTTTTACGTCTATTGCATATGTTAAAACCGGTGGTGACAAATGCTTATTAGCTTAAAAATCGAACCAAGATGCATAAAGGGAACTTGGATTTTGATACTGTTAATGTATTGGTGTAGTGAACTTAATTCAGAAAATAGATTTAAGTAAGAACCACGAAACCAGTTGTGAATCAAGGACCTAACGGGACGATAAAGCCCTGTAACGTCTAGGAAAGACTTTGGGTCGTAATTTTATCTTGTTGTTCTTTGTTTAGGTGCGCAAAAACATTAAGAACGTGGACTATTACTCTGCTGTTGGGTAATTTATTTGTGGCACGTAAGGTAAGTGTTAGGCGATATTACCTAATGTGACTATTGACTAGTGTATGAAGTTGTAACATGATGCTCCATATTCCGTGAAATTATTATGTTCATTATGATGAAAGTATTCTGCCATGAATATGCCTTGACGGCAATATGCTTATGAGGTAAAGTTAATATGTGGCAGCATAACGTATATGAAAAGTATATAAGCATGCATCTTACATCACACCGCATTTATTTTTACGCTTTGTGTGTGAAAGCATAGCATGGCATGCATGTACCAAAATCATATAGCCTTGCAATTTAGAATAGTTATGTACAGGACCATGTGTTTGAGCACGCATCATATAGGCATCCCTCCGGTACCAGGGTATGGGACACTTGGCATAGGCCACAGATGGAATCCACCAAGAGGGTGCCAATTATGGGATATCCACTGTGTATTGCGCGCACGAAGGTGCTATGAGCGCAAAAGGAAGGCGTTATATACGCAATATGTATATGATGAAAAGGAAAAAGGAAAAGGAACAAGGATATGTTGAAGTAACTGTTTATGATTTTGTGCCTAGTTTAATACTGTTACATTATTGGTTTTGTTGCCACACTACTGGGATTATTCTCACCCCTTTGGGGCTGCTATTTTCCTAAAATGGCAGGAAAAAGGAAAGCACATTTGAAGGCGTGAGTATGTGGATGCCTGCTGTTGATTAATCCTGATTGGACTTTTGTTGTTGCTATTTAATTTCTGGATGACTGTATATTTTTGTATATGTTTAGGACCTGGATGACTGTAGAAATTATTACTTTAATTCTGTTAAGTCTTTTATGAACAGCGGCTGTTTTGGGAAACGTTTTGTGAAAAGAATTTTTGAACGTTTTATTAAGTGCTGAATTTTTACCAGTTTTACAGGCACCTTACGGGTCATGTTTCAAGGGGCAAACGAACTCCGATTTACTATTATTTTATATGCACGCGAAGCCCCAGACGTGCTCTTTCTAAATCAAAAGGAATATATTTACCATCCTCCGCACTGATTTTATACGAAAATTTAAAGACAGTACGTTTTTGCCTTTGAACAAAATTATTTTCAGCAACTTAAGAAATTTTTAAAACATACCCTGATTTCTAGAAGAAAATTGATTTCACTATAAGTTTTGATTAGACAAACAGTTTAGATTTTTCAGTAGTTAAAATGACGCCAAAAACTCTAATTCCGCTTAGCAAACGACTCTCTTGGATGCATACAAGGGAGGGCGTTACACTAATTGGTATCAGAGCAGTTTCGGTTCATGGTGTCTGTTTTTGATTGAATTGTGTGCTGCTTGATGAATGATTGTTGTTTGGTTATCCGGCTAATTGTATATGATCGCTGCATTATTCTGTTTGAGCTTAGTTGTGAATGGGTTACTGGTTAAGTTACCTTAGATTGGAGGTGTGATGACACTGGTAGTTCACTGTATTAAACATGACTGTGCCCATCCTCTTGCTAGGTGGTGAGCCTGATCAACTCACTATCGCGCAATTTGTGTGTGCATGACCATGGTTATCACAGAGTACACATGTGTCTGAACACTAGGTGTGGAATAAGGAATTGTTACTTGGATTTATGGTGAATTACTAATTCTGTTTATAAGCAACGTTTTATATACATATATTTGATGTGAATGTTTTGTGATATTCTAAGCTGTTACTGATAATAAGTTATCTCTGTTACTACATATCTATTTGGTGAATTATGACCTTTTGTATACTATGACTGTTGTAGATAACTGGGCAGTAGAAACTGTTAATCCTTACTAATTCTGTTATATTACTTAATTGCATAAGGGGTTAATCTGTTTAAGTAGCAAAATCGGACTGTGAAAATTCATGTAGGAATAGGCCACTTACCTAAGTAGATCCGGTTGATGCCTTAGAAAGTAGAGTTAGAGCTAGTTAAAGGCTTAGACACGGGGGGTCTACTGTCTTACGAATCTTTTAGTGATGAATTGGCACTAGACATCATTCTTGAGAAAGAAGTTGTTAAACAAAGTGGTGATGTGTGAAAAGAGAGAACTTGACCCCTACAACCCTGTCATTCAAGCAAGTGATACTTGTTGTCTTAGCTCTTATGCAGTGACTTGTTTTGTGTGATTTTGACTATTTGGACTTGCATATAGGGTAGTGCGTCTGATACTAATAATAGATTTTTGTGTGATGACTGTTAAACTTGCTAGTTTAGATTTTTCACATTATAGTGTATGAAACCTTGATGCTAAAAACGAGATTTCATTTTAGGTTGTTATGAGTTATTGATTGACCTATATATATATACTTCTTTCATGATTGTTGTGAGGCAGATTATGAACAAGTATGATATTGTATAAAGGTGAGTTGTTTTGACTGCGTAAAAATGATTTTAATTTTTGTGTGGTAAGAATCTTTAGTCCTCCTTTGTATTAAATTCCCATGAATTAAACATACAGAGTTCCCATGACGTACATCAGTTAGATATCATGTTGGCTCATAAAGTGTTGGCATGTTTCATGTTTTGTTGGGTTGGTACTTTAAAATTGAAGGAATGAAAGGGGTTAGTATAGAAATTGTGAAATACTTAACCCTGCCTCAAACTTAATGGGTCTTCATGGAATTAATTTAGTGAGAAACTTTTAACAGTGTGAGTATCTCAAAATTTTGAAGTTATATTTTCCCAAAAATTTTATGCCAAAAATGTACAAGGAATTTTAGTAATACTTCTCTATAACATAAGGAACGTAGTCATGACTATTGTGGTAGAAGTCAAATGATTTAGATGTTAAGTACTTGTTTTATGTAACCAGTTTGTGGCTGTTACACAAAATGAGATTGCCCATTATAGAACCTTACAATGAATAATATTTTGTCGTGCATGTTAAGGATTTTTTTTGCATCAGTTCGTTCTTTTATAAAGCAAAGCCTGTAAGTTCTTTAGTTGGTTTTGGGTGATCTGGATTTTGTATGAATATGTCTTTAAGTATTCCAATTTCTGTTTTAAGATTGTTAAACGTTATGTTTTAAACTTTTACTGCATCCTCGATTTTGTTCACTATACAGAACACTCTCAAGAGATTTTATAAAGTATGTCTTAACATGCTGATAGAACCCTCTTGATATGTCTAAACTTATTTGACGTGAATCGGCAAGTGTACCGAATCGCGCAAGTAATACAATGATAAGTCAAAGTTCGTATCCACAGAGAGTGTGTCTAAATCAATTAAAACTCTTCCTTTTAAGATTAAATCTGCAAGGATGTTTTTGATTCTTTTTGAAAAAGAAATGAAATAAGGGTTTAAATATGTGAGAAAAGCGCTGCAGTTAGAGAACACTCACCAATGATCCCCACCTTTTACTATGGATTAAGTTAAATATTAATATATAAATCGTGAAATTAGATAATTATCAGATAAAGGTATCAATAGTTAATTCTCAATCCCTTGAGGAATTAACCCTTTGATCTCATATAGAACCCTAATTCCTTGAGGTGCCCTATATGAGATCAAGCATAAAGATCGATAATTGAAATATCTACAATATGAATCATGTCTATGTCTAGATCATGTTCATACCGTCGTTCTATCCCCTTTCCGGATTAAAGACCTCAGATCCCTCTTGTTGGCCCTAATCCTCAGATTTATTATTACTTACTAGATTGATCGGATCTAATAATAACAATAACAATACGATCAGAATAGAACGAAATTCAAAAGACAAATATATTCATAAAAACTCAATCCATTGTATCAGGGGTTCACAAGGGTTCGTGACCCTAACTACAGCAAAGAGGTTCTAGCCAACCATTATCATGGCTAGAATCCAATATTCAATTGAAAACAAAAACTAAAAGAACTACAGAAAGGTAGAAGAAGAGATCTCTCTCCAGAGCTTCCGCCTCCGAATGACCTCCGTTGTTCAGAATATCAGATATCTCCTCTAGGGTTGCCTTATGCCCTTTTTATAACCTGAAAATCCTCCTTTTCTCGCAACTGACAGCTGTCCATCTCAATCCCACGCTTGGAGCGCAGGATCCACGCTCCAAGCGTGGAGCTTCTGCCTTTTTTTGTTTTCTCCACGCTTCAAGCATGGAGTTCCACGCTTGAGGCGTGGACTCACTGTTCTGAAGTCTTTTCCCACGCTTCAAGCGTGGATTCCTACGCTTGGAGCGTGGGGCTTCTGTCTGATTCTTCTTCTTACTCCTTTATTTGTTATTTTCCTCCTGTAAACATGAAGAATTTGAGTGAGAGAGTGTCTGACAATTTTTATTCAATAATTTCACCACATATACACTTTTATACATAGTTTTAGATCTGATTTCCTGCTGTTTTTGATCTATAAAAGTATATATGCTGGGAGCATATCAAACAATTCCCAGATTTAAACATTGCTGTCCTCAGCAATAAACTGATTCAAACTTAGAAATTTGTACAGCAGTGTTTCAACACAATATCAACCAAACACTTGAAGAAATCCTTATGTCATGCCTGACTGAATTCTGTAAGAATTTCTGATTATGCCATTAATTCTCTGAAAATTCATGAATGTAATCTGAACATCCCTCACCAAGACAAACTATATCACTCTCACTCTTGTGTTTTTAGGGTATCAGACATACATAACCATCACAGCTGAAACACTGCCATAGGCTTGATCATATTCTCAAGATCCTCAAAATTGAAGGATTCAAACACATGCACTTAACTGATCAAAGGACTTTCAATGGTTTTAATTTGGCCTGGCTAAGGTAGGAATTTGTATGGAGAGTGGCTTCAAATGCTATGAGATTGACACTGAGAACAACCCAATTTAGATAAGTTTAACTTATCAATTTTGCTCCACTAACTTGCCCACAGAATTTCGGGAAGTCAATTCCTATGTTTGACCAATTTATTCACAATGCTTCACCCGCATGTTTTTCTTTTTCCCTTTTCTTTCTCTTTTTTTTTTTTCTTCTTTTCTTTCTTTCTTTTTCCCTTTCCAATTTGCTTAGTGTAGTGGAGCTTACCTTAGATATTTTATCTCTTTTTTAGAAAAATCAGTAGTTCAATCTCACTTAGGGTAAGTTCAACATGGATAGGTTAAGCAACATTTTGGGTAATTACCAATGAATAGGCTCAAACCTAAAAGGGATAACAATGGAAAAATTAATTCTACAGGTGAGCTTTATGGCCAGAGCTATCAAGAACAAATTGCCTTATCATATCAGTTAAAATGCATGCCTTGTAGAGAAACAAACCAAGTTCTAGAGTGTCAGTACAGTGAGGCCTCTCAGAAAAAAAATTACTGTCTAGGCTCAAACCTCAAGGCTGTGATTTCAGACTAGATTTCATAGAGATATCAGGCATATCATCAATTCTAGCACATAATTTCAGACAGACGAACAATTCTAATCTCTACTCATGCCAAGTGACATCATGCCAAAACTTTCAAAGCTTAATATACTTCCTAAGATGAATTCAATCATTTGTTTAAGGAAGCAACATCTAAATCTGAGATTATCAATAGGCATATTCCAAACAACATACAGGCATATTCCAAAAAAATTTGCTGAATTTTTAAAATTACTTAAACCAAGACAAATATTTAAAACTGAAAATGTAAGTTGGTTCAAATATCTCCCCTGAAATGAAGTGTGGTTCCACAATTGCAGCTAAAGCGCAAGAACAGGTGGGCAAGGTCATCCACCATTCCCAGATTTTAGAAATTGCTGTCCCCAGCAATAACTAAGTTCAATCGATTAAGAACAGCTGCGCAATTAAAGCACACATCATTAACAATATTAAATCAGCAAAACAGTGAGAAAGACCTTGAGATGTTCATATCCAAACAGTAAACTTGACCCTAACAAAATCCTATTGGTCATTTAAAACAAAACACGAAAATTAACAACGTCCGAAAAAAAAAATAAAAGTAACAACAGCCAATGATCACTCCTCCATGGTATACTGCTGGAAAGAGCTAGGAGGATCTGCTGGATCTATCCCCATCTTCAGGCACATGGCCTTCATCATAGCATGCATCTCGAGTATGATCGGAGAATCCTCATAGAGTGGCTGGCGAGCAGATGATGATGCTGCTGATGTCTGGGATGCTGGAGGTGCCTGAGGTACTGGCGGATCCTGTGGCTCTGGAGGGGGTATAGGATTGCCCTGGCTATTGAGAAGCCATGCTGCATGTTTTTCGGATTCCTTGTAATACCCTTCCAAGGCAATCTTTGTCATAGGCTTTTCAGCCTTTACATCCAATGGCTCATTAGCGGGAATTTCAACCCCAGCTCTAATACACAGATGGGAGATTAAAGAACTGTGAGCCAATAGATTATTTTCCTTGCTCTGGGTAATCATGTGGACAATCCTGTCAGATAGAATAGCAGCAATATTCAGATTTTTGTCCCCCGTCAGCACATAATATAGCACAGCCCTCTCGACATTAACATCACTTTTGTTCGTAGAAGGAATAACTGTTGCATTCACAAAAGTGTGCCAGCTGATAGCCTCACCAGTAAGGCTGAGCCTAGTAAATTTTTCGGGTACATTAGTGAGACCCTGCCTAAACTTCCATTCAGAGAATGGACTGGTGATCTTTTCCCGAACTTCATCAGCTATGAGGGGCATTTCTTCCCGATAATACCCTTCTGACGGCTGCATCAAATTGAATAGTCGGGCAAACTCACACTCAGCCGTAGGGTCATATGAAGTTTGCAGTAATTCTTCAATTGTCGCAGCATCAAATGGCACTTCCTTCCCTCTCACCCAACTCCTTCGGGTGGCATTGACCATGTTCTTATCAGCATTGGCTAGAAATTCTCTGAGAATGCGCCCAGAACTGTCTTGTGGAAAAGTGACCAATGTCCTCCAGTGTCTCCTTTGAACTACCGAATAAATGTTATCAAAAAGTAGGAGACTCCCCAAATCGAACCCACTTTCTTTGATTACATTTTTATTAAGCAGTTTAGTTTCATAAACTTCCTGCTTTTCAGCGGACAAAAATCTTCTGGGGTCAAAATTTGTGAGGGGTCTTTTTCGCAGCAGATGACACTTCGGTGCCCTTTTTCATTCTTTTCTCCTGAAACTCAGAAAAGTTCCCAATACATGTGCATAACAAATATTATCAGCAGACAGATTCAGTTTATATCATCATTCAGCTCAATTCCCAGATTTAATTTCAACCATCTACTCAAATAAACAATCCCAACCCCATTAATCATGCCAAGCAACAGTTGTATCAAGACACTATACGACCAACACCAGCATTAGTATCGAACAAATTGCAACTATACAAAAATAGCACCGCATATTTTCAGCAAAAGTTAAACAGCATTTTACCAGCACTCAATCCCAATCTGAACAAACACATA
>JAVKPL010004050.1:0-21124 GCA_032173675.1 Gastrolobium villosum
CAGCACAGTCTCTAGAATCTCTCTCTTTCGGGTGTTGATTCAATTCATTCGTGTACCCCCGTCTCCGAAAGCTTGCTAGGAGCCGCTCCTTGTCCCTGCCCTTTCGCACAGGCGATCACTTCCCGCCCTCGTCAGCGCCCAGGATGTTACAGTTACGATTTGATAATAAGAGATGGTAAGAGAAAAATGTAATAAGTATAACCTCTCCCTAGATTTAATCAAGAAATTCTGATAAACTTTTATTAGGTTTTTTTTTTACCCTTTTAATGTATTTTAAATAAAAAATTCTCATTAAAGTATATTTTAAAAGTAATATCAACTTAAAGTGGTGATCGTACTGGGCTCATCCAACAGATTAAAGATACGAGACTAATATTGCAGATAAAAAATGGAGAATGATCTATTTACAATTTTTTTTTACAAAGTACAATCGGTCATACATTCTTGATTGAAATATGACCGGTCATAGGTCATATTTAATGTAGTTTGTAAACCGTAACAAAATATGGGACTATCTCGCATAGAACAACTAGAGAAACTTCACATAGATAATACAGGAGCAGGACACGTAAACATGGAAAATCAGGCGCCAGTATTCGTTTGCCCTCTCATACCTGATACATAAGACATAGTTGATGACCCGCAATGAATAAAACTTTCTTCAATATCAATCATGATAAGAAGTGATTCGAAACCGAAAATAAAATAACTTTCCTATACTTTGAATGATTAGGTACTTGACAATTAAATAATGATGGATACTTGGATAGGTGACCGACCCATACTACGGTGGATGATGTCTTCTCGCTGTAGTAGTTAAATTAAAAAAATTATTGATTAAATAAATGATGTTCTAGTTCATACCTTATGGTAATGTTGCTGATTGAATGGTTGGCCAAATCTATGTCTGACTTTATAACTAATCTCAAACTGATTCCATAAGGACTTGTCTCCATTTACTAATTATTAAAATTGATTTCTCATCCTTTTCTGCTTTGTAAGTTGGTTCTAATAGAAATTCATGGAATCTGACATATGCAATAAGACAGCCTACATGCTATTTCTAGCTTAAATTTTATACTTAACGTTTTGCTTTGTACGTTGCAATTTCTAGCTTATATTTCAAAATGTAAGTTGGTAGTAAGGACGAGGAGGGAACATTTTCAACCGTGACCATATTGCCACACTTCAGCAAATTAATTACGTGACTGCCACACTATCAGTAAAAAATTTCGGAATGTCACGCGGCATAATTCGCTATACTATGCAGCGAATTATGTTTACAAGTAATTCGCTACACAGTGTAGCGAAATATGCTATGTTAGGGTGCACAATCAGCAAAAATGACACGTGGCACGCTGGCAGCAATACAAGCATAATTCGCTACACAGTGTATCGAATTACTGCCAGCTTGACACTGTCATTTTTGCTGACTGTGCACCTTGACATGGCATATTTCGTTACACTGTGTAGTGAATTACTTGCAAACACGATTCGCTGCACAGTGTAGCGAATTATGCCACGTGGCATTTCGAGAATTTTTACTGTTGGCGTAGCAGTCAAGTAAATAATTTGCCGAAGTGTGACAAAATGATCACTCTCCCACGGAAGAGATGGCTATTTTTCCTTCATGGGGTGCTACATGCCTACACAAGAAAGCTAATAGACAATACCCATACTTTTAAAAAAAAAAAAAAAAAATAGGATGGAAATTGTTATTATTGCGAAGTACTTTAATTTGACAGACCTCGAATTTATTATGCATCAAATAGAATCACATACATCTCGACTTGTGATCAATAAACATAACAAACAATCTACAACCATCAATTGACTCAATAGGAACGGGGCCTCAAACATCATAATAAACAACATCAATATATATATATATATATATATATATATATATATATATATATGCAAAAGTATTTCTACACCAACTTTATATAAGCTTATCTACAGCTGCCATTTTTAACTATGTTCTCATGGGAGAACATAATTATAACGTTAAAGTTGCTCTTTTCTCTCTCTACACGTCAGCAAAAAAGTTCTGAAAAGTAACTGAGGAGAAAAATTTGAATGAAGAGAGAGAAAAGAATAACAACTTTTAATCCAATGGTGATTAAAATGGTAGTGAGGTGGAGTAGAAAAATTTAGTAGTAAGAATATCCTATATATATATATAATCATTTCTGCAGCTGTTTTACGTATAACAATGATAGGTGTACGTATGGTTATGATTTTTCACATTTAATACTTTCAAGTATATATATGCTAAATATTTGATTGCTGCACGTACAACAACAACAACCGTAAAAATGTAAACCCCATATATATATATATATATATATATATATATATATATATATATATATATATATATATATATATATATATATATATATTACATTGGGCATAATTTATGTAAGTGAAAATCTAACTCAATTCATTTGCAACCCTACCTCTAAGTCGGCCTAGACAACAATGCTCAATCCTTTCATCGATCGGGTTGCACATTTCCGGTCCACATTAACAAACCAAATAATATATGTTATTCATATATACATATTATTGATATATTATAGTGTGTGTCTATATATGAGGAAAAAATGTTTTAACACGCTGCAAGGAAAGCATATGTTTTGAACATAATGTGTGACATGAAGCGTATATTTGTGCTTATGAACTGGGAATACATATTTGGAAACATGGCAAAAAGAAAAACGAATATGCGAAGACATCGGATCCGGAAGGCGCAAATTGGCATCTGGCTTCTAATTCTTTCTCCGTGTTTTACATGATGTCTTCTTGGCTCATATGCTTTTAGCTTTTACTTGCTTTTCGAATCTTTGCCCCGTCAGATGTGATCCTTTAACCTTTAGAAATTTAATAATCGAAATTCCAAAGCTACTGAAAGCAAATCTCGTAAGTCGCTGGTAAACACACTCACTCTCCTCTGTATCTATTTGACAGTATTCATATAGGTTTATTCTGACGTCGTTGAGGAAATTTCCCGAAATAAAAAAACAAAAAAAAAATATTTGCATTGGACATCTAGTCTTTATTGTTTGTCGTGTGTTAATCAATTACCTCAAATCAGAAATGGTCAATTATATAGAAGCAATCAACAAGTCATTTTTCATCTCCAGTATGAGGCAACGCTTCTTAGAAACTACACATCCTGGTCAAGTGCCTATTTGTGCGCTTTTTTATTCATGAGGTTACACATTTGTCAAAGGCTCGTGTAAGCAATTCACGTTGGAAAGAATAGGATTGTCTGTTTCAATGTATATTTAACAAAAATATATTGAAAAATAACAAGGTTAAATCGACAAATTGTTTCTCTAAACAATAAGCATCATTCCATGTAAAATTTATGTAACTATGTGGTTAAGGTGAGTTTCCAGCCTTGGCTCCTAGTGTATACTAGGAAGTAATAATAGTTATACATGGAGCATGATTATTTATAGGGGTTTCCTAATCTCATGTCGTTGGAGAGTAGCTATCTTCTACCATAGACACAATCATGAGTGGGGCCCACTTACATATAAAAAATAAAAAAGTAAAAATTAAACTACACGAAAATCAATAAGTATGTAGGTAAAAGATGTTATCTTATGTTACACAAGATTAATATTTGCCTTATTTATATACTGTTATCAATCTAATTGTTGATATCGTTTCCATTTAATGATTCTAATTTCTTAAGACATGTGAATAGTTAAATGCAAGTACATCAATGACTCATATTAGACATAACATTTTTTATTTTTATACCTATGTAAGTTGATTCAATTCCAATATATATTTATATTAGTTTACGGGTTCGTTATTTTATAAAGTTAATTTACATAACTTTTTCTAATATTCACCAAAATGAGGTCGTTTTAGGCTGAAATTATGGTGTATTTATAATTTTAATTTATTTCAGGATTATAATAATCTTTATCATTCTAATTTTTTAATTTTTCAACTCTAAAATAACATTGTTTCAGTGAACATTAGACAAAGTTATCTACCGTAACATTAGATATTTTTTCCCCTTGTGATCAAACCAATACAATATGAGCTGGCAAATAAGTACCGGGTCTAATCACACACGGTTGAGATGAGAAAACTTTGGGTTGAGTTATCTATTTTGTGGGCGGTTGATGGTGTGATGGGTGTGATTCTCCTTTGGCGCGATGATCCTGACTGAGGGTACCTGCAATGACAATCTGACGTTCAAGTCAGTTTCAATGTCAGGTTTATGTGGTATTCTTAGTGAAATAGATTATCATACTTGAACATGTACCCTTTGTTTATATAGTGAATCTGATACCACCTTTGATAGGCGGTATAACTTCTGATTGGTTGTTTATGAGCTGTAGGTTCAGCTGGTGTCTTCCTGTTCTTATCTCATTATGTCAGGCTATCTTGATAGAGTGGTGACAAGCTGGTTCTGTCCTTTGTTTATTGGTTCTATGGCGCGGTGGATCTTCACTTGTATCATTGATCGCTTCCTTATCTCTGAAGTTATATTAGAAAACACTTCAGGTGCGATGAGACCATCGCGTCCTCTGATCTTTTATACTGAGGACATTGCGCATTGTTC
Organism: Gastrolobium villosum; assembly: GCA_032173675.1. Classification (NCBI taxonomy): domain Eukaryota; kingdom Viridiplantae; phylum Streptophyta; class Magnoliopsida; order Fabales; family Fabaceae; genus Gastrolobium; species Gastrolobium villosum. Next base: position 4,595 of record JAVKPL010004050.1, read on the forward strand.
TAGGTCTTGTGGGTTTGGGCATTGATCTTTGGACTTGGGTGTAGTGTATTTTATTCAGATCACCTTGGTTTATTATATTATAGTTATAACTGTCCCAGCTTTTCTTCCCCGGCCCGTTTTGTAGGGTAACTATCTGGTTCTTTCCTAACCATCGCATGCAGATGTAGGCCACACCTTCCTAACAAAAAGATCAGAACAATAAGATTAAAGTGGTGTTTCATTGAACCCCCACATAATGTTACTTAAAAACTTTAACCCGAAATAGAGAGAGAAGAGATGAATCGGAGTAGTAATAAAGAAGGAAAAGTAAACTCATCGAAATTTTAGTGTAATATTTATTGCATTTTCAATTTTGGAACAGAGATAACACCATTAATATCTCTTATAATAATTTCACGCGTTTGTAGGTCCAAAGCAAGAAACTCATAATTATGTAAAAATAATAATAACAATAAAAATAATGGAAAAATGTGTGTCATTTTAGATTTTAGAGGATGTAAAGTTGTGTTATTTTAAGAGAGAAAGAAAGAGATAGATAAAAGAAGAGAAAGAGTTGACCCCAAAAAAACAAAGATATGGGTCCCACCTCTTCATGAGAGTGAAAGAATATAAGTTGTGTCAATAATAACACGATAAGTTGTGACACAAGTAGCATTAATCAATAAAGAACGAATCCCTGTCCCACCACACAGAGCACCCAAGCATCCTCATTTATGACACATATGGGATCCTCTAGTCTAATGTCAATTACACAAACTCTTTCACAAAATTGTTCAAAATAGAATTGAACCTCCCTCACCCTTAACCTTCCACTCTCTTTGCTTGGACTGTTTCTAATGGCTCTCCTAACTTCCTTGCCTGAAAACTCCAACCCCAAAAAGCAACTCCCCAAACGCAAGCGAAAGCAACAGAAGCAGGAGCAAAAACAGAAGCAGAAACCACCCTCTTCATGGGATCAAATCAAAAACCTCATAACCTGCAAACAGATCGAAGGGTCCAGAGTGCATGACCCATCTAAGGTAGCTGGATACTCCAAACTAGGATCTTCTTGCAGTTCCATATGTAGCTTCAGAGATGTTGTTCATGGCAACACTCGAGTTGTTCACAGGGGTGATAACTCTTCTCCAGAGAGTAGCACCCTCGGTCAAGAAACTAGCCTACTCAAAAGAAAACCTGTCACCGGTAAATCCAACGGCGGAGCAACCTACACGTCATCATCTTCCAGAGGAATGCAATTCAGGAAGTTATCTGGCTGTTATGAATGTCACATGATCATAGACCCTAGCAGGTAATTAATTATAATATATAGTTATATTTACATGTAAAATTAATTACCATATTTTCTCAAGTTTTTATAATAACATGCACATATATAGAGAAATTAATGAGTATATATTATATGTGATTGCAAAATTAGGCTACCAATTCCGAGGAGCACTGTTTGTGCTTGCTCTCAGTGTGGAGAGGTCTTCCCTAAGATGGAAAGCTTGGAGCTTCATCAAGCTGTTCGTCATGCTGGTACTCTTTTTGCTCTTTACATTCTTCTTTTCCTTTCAGATTATATGAATGCATGCATCATTATTAATTAATTAATTCCTTTCGAGAATGCATTGACTATATATGTGAATTGATTTATTCCTTCATATAGATATTATAGACCCTCTTAATTTTGCACAGAGACAACAATTAAAGGACTTTATGCAATTCTCTCTGTTATCATGCAGAGTATTTGACTTTATTGAACAAATGAAAACTTTATATTCCAATGAACTGTAGTAGGATATAGATCTGGTGGGTTTTTTTTTAAAGCATGGTAGCAGTTCTGTCCGTGTCAATATTGATTGAATTCCCTTGTGCTCGATCATGTTTGTGGGGCTAAAACTTAAAAGTAAGCTTCGAAATCTGAAACATGGGGCAAAATGGACACCACAATCCATGCATGTCATGCCATATGCTAGTTGTTCATGTATTCCGATAATCATGCTCTTCATTTTTCCTTTCTCACCCTTTTGCACGGCAATAATATTGCGCTATCAACATTTATTTATGGGTCTTATAAGAGTTATATCGTATGCCCGAAAATTTATTTATTTTTTTACCCACAAAATGTTGTTATATAGAAATTCGTTTTAAGTGATATAGAATTTATATTATTTTAATAAAAAATAGTAACATCCAAACACATAATTTAAATATATATATATATATATATATATATATATATATATATATATATATAGGGAAAAACATTTCTCAAGCAGCTTGAGATAAGCGTAGCCCCAAAAACGTCGTTTTGATTTGTGGTTATGATAGAATTAATGAAGGGTGTTATTATAATTTTATTTATTTTTATATTATCTTTAATAAAAAATAGTAACATCCAAACACATAATTTAAAAAAAAAATAAATAAATATTGCATCACCAATGCACGATTCACCAGATGCACCCACCAACACTATAGTCCAATAGTTGTTGTGGGACAACCGTATCCGCAGTTACTTGTTTTGTAGAAGTACACGTACAAGATCACAGCTGTCTGCTGCAAGGGAGATAAATGATCTGCCTCAAACAACGTGTCAGCTTCAATGGTGGACACCACTACACCCAAATTTAACAAACTGTCAATTTTCAATTCTAAATTACCGTACAAATTATCAATCTCTTATTATCTTATGTATTAAATACAAATTAAATATGAAATTCACTTTAATTTCTTTTCTCTTCTTTAATCTTTCTCTTCCTTTCATAGCAGATGAGAATATTCTAACTACCAAATATTCTTATTACTAACTTATTACTCATCACATCATTATTAGATCAAAGAGAGAGAATGTTAAAAAGTTTTTGATGAGAATGTTAAAACGTAGTTCAAGGAGAATGTTAATCTAATGGTGATTAAAATGATATAAGTTATGTCATTTAAAATGATAAATACTTTTCTGTTCATATATATGCGTAGTAGATTATCTTTCTATTACATTAGATGAGAAAAACAATCTCTTGAACATATAACATGTTTCAAGAGACTAAATAAATTTAGAAAAAATATTTTTTCAGTTACTTGACATAAATTTATTTCAAATTATATTTTTCTCAAACAATGCCTTTTAATTATATATTATGAATAGAATATAATTATAATGTCAAAGTTTTTTTCTCTATATATCAGCATATAAGTTATGAAAAGTAACTGAGAAGAGAAAAAAAAATTAACGTTATAATTATGTACTATCATAATATATAATTAAAAAGAATAGCTTGAGATAAATTTATCTATTCGAAAAATATTAATCTCATGTATAATCAATTATTTGTCTTTTCTTTTAGTTATATATTTGATGTAGAATACTAAAACAAGGGAAGGATAATATATAAAATTTGCTCAAAATATTATATTAGTTATTCAACTAAATTTGTATCATTCGGAGACAGTTTCGGAGCTGGGTCAGGAGGATTCGGGTCGGAACATAGTGGAGATAATCTTCAAATCGAGTTGGTTGAAGAAGGACAACTCCATATGCAAGATCGAACGGATACTGAAAGTGCACAGCACCCAACGCACCATCCAACGGTTCGAGGAGTGCAGGGACACGGTAAAGAACCGTGCACTCAACAGCAGCAAGAAAAACCCCAGGTGCGCAGCCGATGGCAACGAGCTCCTGCGGTTCTACTGCACCACCTTAACATGCGCACTGGGCGCACGTGGGTCTTCCACCTTGTGTGCCGCCGTACCCGGCTGCGGTGTTTGCACCGTCATCAGGCACGGTTTTCAAGGCAAGTCCGGTGGCGGCGGGGAGCATGGCAAGGGGGTGAGGACCACCGCCAGCAGCGGTAGGGCTCACGACTCGGTGCAGTGCGGTGGCGAGGGTAGCAGCAGAAGGGCGATGCTGGTGTGTCGTGTGATTGCGGGGAGAGTGAAGCGCGTGGCGGAGGATGCGTCGCCGTCTCCGTCGCCGTCGGAGGAGGAAACTGTGTCGGCTGGTTCCTATGATTCTGTAGCCGGTTACGCAGGAATCTACTCGAATCTCGAAGAGTTGATTGTTTTCAATCCAAGGGCTATCCTTCCTTGTTTCGTAGTAATTTACAAGGTGCATGCTGATTTTTAATTATTAAGGAAAATGTTTAATTACAAATCTCATACCTCACCTATGCGGTTAATTTTGAATAAATTACTTGTTATCATGTTGATAACTAGTAATTTATTCATAGTTAGTTGTAGATGGGTGTGTGTGAAAAATGTGTAGTGTGACAATAACATAACTGAATTGGTTAATGATCAGATCAATTTCAGTGAGAGATATGGGAATTAGAATATTGTAATGTTTTTACGTTGGTTTGGTGTCTGCTCTTCTGCTATGCATACGCATGACCCAACCATAGTGAAAGGTGGAACCTAGTTTGATGTTAACCGTGTGCATATCCCAATTCCCAAATACTTTTAAAATGTCTCTCTGATTACCTAGTTTGTCTAATGGTTTTGGCTCAACTACTCATTTAAATTTATCAATTGAAGGGAAGAAGCTGAAACTATGATTTTCTGTATGTCCTGAATTTATGTTACTGACTAATTAAATAAAGACATCGACTGTTCATGTGATGAAGACAGCATTCCGTATATATTTAGTGGGTGTACAACCAGGCATTAAAGCATCGACCTGTCATCTTCGCAGCACGCTACCAAGTCCAGTGCTCACTGCTCTGTCGATGTCCTGTTTTTTTCTTCAATTTTTTTTTTTTATAGGATTTAATGTTTCTCGTATAATTTTATCTCATATATATTTATAAAAGTATATGAGACTAAGTAATCTAAAATAATAATAATAATAATATCAATCTCACATTTTTTAGAGCATGTTTGGTACGCACTATAGGATAATATCGGATAGTATAAGATCTGATAGTATAAGACCTAATTGTATAAGATCTGATTAAATTTTAAGATTATCCAGCATTTGGCATGATATTGTATAAGATAATATATTGTATAAGATAATATCATCAAATGTTTGGTAATCCATTATATAATTCTAGATAGGATAAAAATAAATATTTTTGATAAAAATACATTATTATAAAAATATACATTTAATAATGACATTATGTAATTCTTCCAAATATTCATATGGTATTAATTAATTTTTTGTTTTTTTGTATGGAGATGATGTTTATTTTTATAGAAACATGTTAAACAATATGTCCAAAAAATGTATTAATTTTTATAAAAATAAAATTTTAAAAAAGAAAAATTATTTTTTATTTAATATATTAATACATTGGTTAATATATATTTTGATGTTATACATTATTTTGATTACAAAAAAAAAGTTATACATTATTTTGATGTATAAAGAGATTCTGTTATATAAGCTTATACTATACAATATTCACATCAAATAATTAAAAATGTCATAATATATAGTATAAGTTTATACTATGGACCTTATCACACCAAACAAGAACATGAAAAATATTAATCCATTTTCTATAAACAAAGGGAGAAAATTGTTTAGTGAAACAAAATAGTAATAAATTAATAAGTATAGAAAAACTAATTACTTGTAAACAATTGAGAATGTCTGCTTCCAACCCTAAAAAAATATATCAGTTAATATCAATTTATAAGGTCCGTTGTAGGTATGCTCTTAAACAGTTGATGAGTAAACTAGTTACGGAGACATAATCATGATGGTCAAAGTGACGAGGAATTCTGCAATAATTGGAAGATAAATAGGATAAGAAAGAGGAGAGAGCAGGTTGAGACATGATGGGTTTTTGCTTGTCCTTGACTAACAACACTTTTCCAAACAAGGCACGGTGAAGAAGTTAGCTTTCTATTCCTTTCTTTTGTTTCTTTTTTGAATGCATCTAGGCTTGGACCATTGGAGAGCACAAGATAATAATTGCGTACACATGCTCGAGCACATGGAGATTCATTGTTTTCTTACTGTCCGGAGCATTTGGACTTTAGGAGATTTTATATATACCAATACAAGTTTCCATCGAATCTAACATCAATGCCATGCTTAAGGAGTAAGTACTAGATAACCGCTGGTTTCGTCCTTAATCCTTAATCATAAATTAAGGCTAGGCTTTTTTTGTTGTAATACTTTTCAACAACAAAAATGAGATATTTGGGTTTCATATTTTTTTTAATCGATAGTTTTTCTTATGCTTTTCAAAAGCTATGGGTAATTTAGATAATCACCCTACGAATACTTTCATCGTTTTTTATTTTAAATTTTATTATATTTGTTTTAATAATGTTAGAAATTTCTTTGTTTTACTAAATACTTTTGCCAATAGAAACAAAAATAGGGTTACATTGATAAACTTTATTTTACAAACTACACTATGTCTGACCGGTAATACTCTACTCAAGAGTGTATTACTAGACATACATAATATATTTTGTAAGAGTTTGTAAATAAAAAATTTGTAAATATAATTTTTCCCAAAAAAACAAATAATATATCTTTTTGAAAAATTTGCAATGTTAGTATTATGGTATTTATGACTCCTAGGAATTGCTTTATGGCTTACCAATAATAAAAACTAGCTTATCACTCGCCCCTGCATTGAGTTTTTTTTTTTTTTTTTGTACTGAATCAAGATGAGTTTTGGATTGGGTCACATGTTATTTGGTTTAAGTTTTTTTTTTCTCTTATCAGCTTTTTCCCATCGCACATTCGCAGTCTATCCGACCCTTGCATCATTTCTAAGTTTCTTTGTTCTTTTTTTTTAGGTAACATTTGTTTCTATGTTCCTTATTCATTTTCCTTATTTCGCCTTTTCTTCTCCTAATTTTCCCCTTCTCCTTAATCATTTTTCCGTTATTTTTCTGTCTTCAATACTTTCCTTCTCTTCTTGTCAAAGTTTCCAAATTTACTCAATAGGTTAGCTCTTCCACTTTTCCTTTTCATTAATATCTTGTTCACTCTCTTCGTCAGGTTTCTCCCTCAATACTTTTCCTCCCGTTCGTCCTCTTCTTTTTATGAATGTTGCTATAAATCAAATTAATTCAACACACGACCGATTTTCCACGAAAAGAACTTATAAACAAGTTGTTTGTATAAAATGGACGAAAGCCATATTTGGTAATTGCATACCACTATTGAAACCATCAAAATAAAGGATATCTAGATGCACCACTGCAGATCTATTTTTATTATTTAAGCTGACTAAACTATAATATAAAGAAGAGATTAATGTTTTTCATTTTATAGGAAATAATTTTATCTCTTATATGCATATAAAAGTGTACGAGTCACATTTTTTTACTCTTTTCTCTTCACATAATCTTATATGGGACTCACACACTTATTATGTGTAGAAGATAAAATATAAACAATAATCCCTATAAAGAAATGGATGAAGTTTTTATCTTATTTTTTAAAAGTGAATCAACTAGCCAATTTCTATTGGGCTAAGGAGGATGTGAGGTAATTCGCTCTGCCAGCTATAATTTATTCATGATTATTAATTAACCATTACTCTTACCATGATTATGATGATGACTCTATCATCAGTGAAGGAATATCCCGATTTGTAGGAGCTTATATGTGAATATTTGGCTCTTTGCGGGCAAATATAAGAATAAGAAATTTCTACAACAAGTAAAACAAACACTTTTGTAAGATGAAGAATTAATTTATTAATAACTATTACAATGATAAATATGCTTTAAATTTAGAAAAACAACTAAGATAGTGAAATTTACATATATTTTTCTTGACTTACCAATGTTATGGCCTATGTATTGATCTATGATACGCCCCAATTACCAATCAACTCAACTACAAGCCCTAAACTTATATATGCAAGGTCTTTATATTTGTTGCGACCAAGCAATCACATATTGTAACGGACCCAACCACAAATCTGGGACCAATGAGAGAGTCTAGTTGAAAGGCCAAAAGAGCTCGAAGCAACCCGAATATTTACAAGAATATGAGACCAGTTGATTAGGATTGGTCGTAAGTGTTAATGAATTTGTCTTTTACTTGAGGGGTAGGAGTCTTGATTTGAACAGAAAGCTCAATGGTGAAGAACTGTTGAATTTCTGGGAATATTTTTCCCAAACAATTGAATTTCTGGGAATATTTTTCCCAAACAATAAAGACCAGAACATACCAAGAAATGTAAAAGAACTCATAAAGAAAAGGGACACAAGTATTTTACAGGTTCAGAAACTCAGTATTAGTGAGTTTCCTACGTCCTGGGGCCTAAAGAGGATTAAACACCCTTTGAGATCACACTTTATTCAGAAATCAAGAATCACGTGTACAGAGTTACAGCATACAGATACAATGATAAAGAAACTAAGCATATGGAGAAACTCTTATACACAACAGAACAACAAGAACAAAAACTTGAACAAAAACATCAAGATTCACAGATCAGTAAATGAAATGTAAAATCAGAGCCAAAGAAAAATGGAGTAGACTTCACCAATCTTCACAAGACAGCATAGGAAGCGTTGTTTTTCTCATTGGACCTCCAAGCTAACCACCATAAGCTTCACTGATCCTCCTTGCACATTAGCCTCTCCACCATTTGAACACCAATCGAAAATGTGCACCAATCAAAAGAACCACCTTGTTGAGCTAAATAAGGTTCTCCAAAACAGCAAGCAAAGATATGCACTCTACAAGCCAGATTTTAACAAAAGACTCTCTCTCACAAAACCCTAATCAAAGGAACTTCAAGAAAGTATCAAAGAAGAGAGAGATAACAGATTTCAGTGTATGCCGAAATGCCATGATTATGTATTAAGCTAAGTCACCAAAGGTTATTAAACCTTTACAATGTTGAACGACATCGTTTCAATTATTTTGCTTAAAAATCATAATGGTAACAATAGCTTATTGAAGCAATGAGATAAGAGGGTCTCACCATAATAATAGCAATCAGCCCAAGGATGAAATAGATAAAAGCCCAATTGTTTAGAGAAATACATACAACAAAACTCCACCTATTTTTCTAAACATACAATAGAACAAGTGTGAAACCAAATTTGGTATAGGCATTTAACCCATAGGCCCATATGCAATGCATGATCATGGTGGTTCAATTTTTAGCAATCCTAAATTTGCCAACAGGTATAGATTTTGTAAAAATATCAGCAGGGTTAATAATTCCAGAAATTTTCTCAACAATTACTTGTTCACTAGCTATTATTTCCCTAATAAAAGGAAGCCTAACATCTATGTGCTTTGTTCTTTCATGAAATGCAGAATTTTTTGAAAGATAGATAGCACTTTGTGAGTCACATTTTACCTTTGGTGGGTTCTTACCTAAACCCAACTTACCTACTATACCTTTTAAGCATATGTCTTCCTTGATAGCTTCAGTCAATGCCACATATTCAGCTTCAATTGTTGATAATGCCACTATGTGTTGAATATTACACTTCCAGCTCATCACATTACCTCCCACATTAAACACAAAATCAGTTAGTGACCTACGTTTATCAAGATCAACAACATAATCAGAGTCACATTATCCAACAATATTAAAATCATTTGAACCAAATGCTGAAAAATTTAAACAGCAATCAACAGATCCATTTAAGTATCTAAGTAACCATTTAAGTGTACTTCAGTGCTCTTTGCAAGGTTTACTCATAAACCTATTTATCATGCTAACACCATATACTATGTCTGGCCTTGAGCCAATCATAGCATACATCAGACAGCCAACAAAATTAGAGTAAGGAATAGATGACATATGTTGAGTTTTTTCAGGAGATAATTCTCCAGAAACATATTTGAGCCTAAAATGAGCACCTAATGGGGTGCTAACAGGCTTAGACAGATGCATCTCAAAGATTCTTAAAATCTTTTTGACATACTCAGACTGGGATAGTGACAGATGTTTATCTTCTCTTGTCCTTGTAATTTCCATGCCAAGAATCCTCTTGGCTAGTCCAAGAAATTTCATTTCAAATTCCTTTTTCAGCATATTCTTAACAGAATTTATTTCACTTAAATTTTTAGATACAATCAACATATCATCCACATATATCAACATATAAATGTAACAGTCATTATGTAAAATTTTAAAATAAACACAATGATCAAAACTGCTTCTAGCAAAACCTTTTGATAAAACAAAATCATCAAAATGTTTATACCATTATTTGGGTGCCTGTTTGAGACCATACAATGATCTCTTCAGCAGACAGACCATGTTTTATGTCCCCCTCTTTACAAAGCCTTCAGGTTGTTCCATATAGATTTGCTCATCAAGATTGCCATGGAGGAAGGCAGTCTTGATATCAAGCCGCTCTAGCTCTAAATCATAGATAGCAATAGCAGACAGCATCAACCTTATTGATACATGTTTTACCACAGATGAGAAAATCTCATTGTAATCAATTCCTTCAACTTGGGAATACCCTTTAGCCACTACCTGAGCCTTAAACCTTGCTAGTTCCGCTCTTGGTATTTGTGGTTTTCTTTTAAAAATCCATTTACAGCTAATTACTCTATTTTTCTTTGGTCTTTCCACCAAAACCCAGGTATTATTTCTTCTTAAAGAGTCCATTTTCTCATCCATAGCTTTCAACCAACTATCCTTGGATTCCAACTTCATAGCCTCTTTAAATGTAGCAGGTCATCCAACTCAAGCACATCCCTAACTTGTAAGGCATATGCAGCCACATCAGCATGTGCAAACCTGCTTGGAGGTCTAATATTCATCCTAACTCTGTCACGTGACAACAAGTAGTCATCAAGACCACCATTTCCCTCTCCAACCTGTCCTCCTTCATCAAGGGGACCAATTTCAAGCTCTGGTTGACCAGGAATAGCAGGCCGCTCCCTCAGTTCTTCACCATCAGCATGCTGCCCAGGTATGGCAGATTTCTCCACCTCAAACTGAAGAGTTCCAAGTGGTTGGGAAGGACTGGGATCACTCACAATGTCCTTGTAGAAAGTATTTTCTTCGAAAATAACATCCCTACTGACCACATGCTTCCTTTCAGCTATAAGCCAAGGCTTGTAGCCTTTTACACCAAGGGGATAACCTATAAAGATAGACTTTAGGGCTCTAAGACTCATTTTATCTTGCTTAATATGCATATAGGCAGGACACCCAAAAGATTTAAGGTGACTTAAGTTTAGTGGCTTATTTGATCAAAGCTCCATTATGGTCTTAAAGTCTATGGTGGAGGAAGAACACCTATTTATGACATAGGTGGTTGTAGCAACAGCCTCTGCTCAAAAAACCTTGCTAAGACCAGATTCAGGAAGCATGCATCTCACCTTATTTAAAATTATTCTATTCATCATCTCAGACACCCCATTTTGTTGGGGTGTTTCAGCACAGTTCCTATGTCTTTGGATCCCATGCTCCTTGCAAAAATCAGCAAACTGATTGTTGCAAAACTCTAAGCCATTGTCAGTCCTAAGGACTTTAACCTTTTTTCCAGTTTTGTTTTCAACCAGGATTTTTCAATCCTTAAAACTTGCAAAAGCTTGATCCATCTGTTTTAGAAAATAAGTCCAGTTCTGAAATATGAGTCAACTATTGAAATAAAATAGTGACATCCAGATAAAGAACTTGGGACATTTGGAGACTCTCACAGGTCTGAATGGACATACTCCAACACTGCCTTAGAGGTATTACTATCAGCAAAAAAGGGTAGCTTGTGTGTTTTTTCTAAAACACAATTTTCACAAAATTCCACACTAGTTACCCTTTTTGAGCTAATACCTTACTTACACAATTCAAACAACCCTTGATTGCTGATGTGTCGAAGTCTCCTATGCTATAGAATGGATTCATTAGTGTTTTCCTAGTAAGGATCATATTAGGAATAATTATAATGCAAGTCATTTATCTAAACCACACAAAGGCAGATTCCAAACAAAATATAGATCATAAGTAGAAGAACAATTATTTCATTGTGTTCAACAAACTCGTTCAAGTGATAATTTGGTAGGTTTATTTACCAAGGCATTACCTACTTCAAGTTTTGAGAAGCTTTTATACATAATCAAGATGCATAAACAAAGAGATATTAAATATTGTTATCATCAGGGAGTGAAATACGTGTTGCACTCTTTTTTCCTTAACCATGGTATTGTGGCATTGTGTTTTCCTAGTAAGGTTTTTATTGAGGCAACCTCCAATACTATTTCTTTTCAATAGATCATTGGACATTCAAGGGAGAGTATCATAAATAATATGATCGTTGGTTGTCCATGACCGTTGAATGTTTTGTAACCATTAAAGAAGTAATTATGATCATTTATCATATTGTAATTGCCCTTGTCTTATGAGCCTATAAATGGAGGCAATGTACAAAACATCAAATGGTATGATAATACAACAAGAATATATTCCTCTTTGTCTCTCTTATCTCCATATTTTTCTCCTAATTATCTATATGAGGAAAATATTTCTCAAGAAGCTTGAGATATATTTATTTTCGTTTACTCAAAAACTATATCGTTTTGTTACTTTTTTGCCTTATATTAATTGATTCATCATTAAATGCTTATGATTTCCTTTTTCTCTCTCTTCCTTTATCATCATTGATCCATCTTTATATGGTTATGATTTAGTAGCCGGAGATAAAGTTATCTCAAACAACTTGAGAAATAATAAGCCATATATATATATATATATATATATATATATATATATATATATATATATATATATAAGAAAGATTATATTTACAATCTATTTTCGCTTATAACATCTTACAACTAAATTTTAATTGTTGATCTCTGCCAATCTGACGGTTATAATTTATTAGAAATTAATAATTAATTAATGAATATGGCCCAATAAATTATAACAGTTTGATTGATGGAAATTAACGGTTAAGATTTGGTTGCAAAAGGTTGTAAGCGAAAAGAGGTTGTAAATGATATATATATATATATATATATATATATATATATATATATATATATATATATATATATATATATATATAGAGAGAGAGAGAGAGAGAGAAAATATTTCTCAAATTACTTGAGATATATTTATCTCCGGTCAGCAAAAAATATATCGTTTTATTTTATTTTTTTATATTAATTGATTCATCTTTGGACGATTATGATTCTCATTTCCTCTCTCTTTCTTTATCACCATTTATTCATCTTTATACTATTATGATTTAGTAGCTGAAAATAAAGTTCTCTCAAGTATACTTTCAAAATTATGATAAGATCTGATTGGTTGCCTTATAATTTATTGAGATTAGCATCACACTCATTTTGTGGGACACATTTCATGTCAAATGAAGGAAAATAGCAAACCCAATGACTCTTAGGAACAATGTTAACTTATTGACTCAGTCACGATACTAGGTCAGTGGGTCACTGGTTCAACTGGTGGGTCACTGGTTCAACCTCTTAAACCGAATAAATAAATTTAATATATATTCCATACTAAAAAAAAATTATATCTCATAAAATTAAATATACTTAACTGTAATTGTACAAAAACCAATCTCAATCCCCAACCCACTACATCCTACTATTACCACAATGGTATTATGGTGCTTCTCCCATCCCATTTAAGCATAATTGTAACTGTTTTCAAAAAGTGCCTATGACATCATCTTATGTTACTAGTATACTTTAATATATGGCAAGAAACAGATATATATATATATATATATATATTTGAAACAGATTCCTGTAACGAAATGGTAGAGTCTAGGAAGGAAGCCACACTCAAAACCAAACCTTGTGTTGGTTCAGAGTGACCGTTTTTACAGACATGTCCGCTGCATGCGATCAATGCAACATGTCAACACTTCCTTCTGCCATTCTTCACCATGTGGCAAGCTCAAATTCTTTAAAATAGAACATATGTACGTGGATCATACATAGAGACATCAGAGCAAAGCTCAAACCACTCTCTGTTCCCAAAAGCTCGTTTGTTAAGAATGGCTTCCGATGAACAGAATTTCCCAGTTGCATCAAAGAGTATCTGTCATAATGCAAAATCATATTTGAAAATTTTTGTAGCATTAACAGGGGGTCTAAATGGTGAAGATTGGTACAACCAACATCACCTTGCTGCCTCTAAACTCATGGAAGACAAACTTTAAGATATGAAATAAAGATTAAATTGTAATAGATGCTGAAAGATTAACCACCCTACATTCATTGATGCAACCCAGAAATGACAGTAAATGCCGAAAGGAAAACTTCTAAAGTTTAGGTTCCACATCAACCTTTATATGAAGTTAAAAGTGCTTTATATACCTCACAAAAGCACACACTGGTATCAAATCTTGCAGCACGTGAACGACAAGTGTTTGGTTCACCGGGTTGTTATTGGCTCGACGGTTCACGGTTTTTGATATACTCGGCCGGTTGAACCCGAGTGATGCCGGTTCAGTAGCATAACCGATCTATTAACAAAACTCGAATCGATTTCAGGACCGGTTCCGCAATTTTCGGGTTGAACCGGCCGGTCCAATCCAGTTCTAATAACATTGTTTAGGAATACTCTATCATGGATGATGGCATGCTTGTATGTTATATATTGATCTTTTGGAAGTGTAATTAAAAATAGTTTGAATTGTTGAAAAAAATAAAAATAAAAATAGTTTGAATTGTAAATTTCTTGTACCTGTGGAATCTTGTTGGATAGTGTATGAAAGTAGTTGGTCAGAACAACTAGGTACCCGAACTATTAATGCACTGGGCAGCTTTGGTACCTTTTCCCTTGGAAATGTGTTTGTACCACATGTGATGCTTCACCTAATGTATTTCTTTTCTTTATTTACAAGAGTTGTATGCTTCCTTAAATGGGGTATGACACTAATCGCTTACTTTTCATGTGATTTTTTTATTGTTGACATTGACAAATGGACAGATTAGCCCAATTTTAAATTGTGTCAAATGTGAATGGAAAAATTTATAAAAAAAAATTAAGTGATTAAAAAAACAAATGGATAAATGATAAGTGTAAACAACAGGAATTTTATTTTTTTTGAGTTATTTCTCTAATATATTAAAATGTAAGTTGATAATATTATTAAAAAAGGAGTTTGAGAGCTTACCAAAAAAAAAAAAAAGAGTTTGAGATAATTTTATCTCCTATATACCAATAAAAATATATGAAATTTGTGTTTTTTTTTTCTATATTCTTTTCATATGGGTTTCATATATTTTTTTGTGTTGAAAATAATTTTATCTTCTATAACATGAGAAACATCAACCCTTGAAAAAATTAGAGAAAAAATGCGAAAAATAAAAATGAGACTATAAGCCGCTAGGATTGGTATGATGGTAACGGGTTTGTGTGGATTATATTACGTTCTATGTTCAATTTTCACTTGGAAAAAAAGAAAAAACGAGACGTGATGCTAGTAACGAAACTTGGCCCAATGGGGTGTTTACTTTCTATTTTTTCGTTAATCAATCGGGTGTTTATGAACATATAGCCCATCATGTCCGTCTTGATACTTTGTTGAGCCCAATCAGCCGAGGGCTGATAATTATAATAATTACTGCATTTTTAAAAATATGATTGAAGTTTTCAATCTTCATCTAATTCTTTTTTATTTAATATTTTTTCTCAAAAGAGTGATAAAATTGTAAATGTAATTGAATAGTTAAAATAATATAAAATCAAGCTATTTTAAGTATCTAGTTTTCGATTTTTTTGGGATAAATATCTTTTATATTAAAAGAAATAATTTAATCTTTTATACATATATAAAAAATGTATATATATATATATATATATATATATATATATATATTGGGGTAGGATCCTTTGACAACGGTGTCAAACTTTGAAATTTGACACTAAATCCCAACCGTTGATTTCCGCCAATCAATGGTTATCATTTATTGAGAATTACACTCATTAATTAATTATTAATTTCAATAAATGATAACCGGCGGTTGGAATTTGGTGTGAAATTTTAAAATTTGATATCGGTGTCAAAGATAATCCTACCCCATATATATATATATATATAAGATCTCATTTAACAGAAGAAATGTTAATCACAATTTTTTTTTAACGTTCTTAATTTCTTCATGTCAAATTTTCAAATTTTTTATTCAAATACACATTTCGTGGTTGGTGATGCAAAAATAAAGATTGATATAAGACCAATAAAACATAAATGAGTGGTGAAAATTGTAATATTTAATTTTTGTTTACAAAACACTTTATTCAGTTAAATACTTGGTTTAGTTTTTTTTTATACTACAAAAAAATAAATACCTGTAAAAAATTGAATTGATTTTGTTTAATTTTCCTCCGTAATCATTGATCAAAAAGTTTATTTAAATTGAAAGTGTTTTAAGCGCAGAAAAATGACCTCAAATATATCGTATTCTTGTATAGTTTAAAGGAAAAAAGTACGGGACATATCATATCATAATGCTTACAAGTCAATCATGATGACCCCAGACCTTCGCCCTAATGATAAAATTCTCGGACAGAATACTTAATGATTCTCGTTTCAATCATCACGTTTTACAGCCCCTCCGAGTTTTTCTATAATAAGAGAGTTTTTTTTTTTTTTTAATTTTTTTTG
>JAVKPL010004051.1:0-20767 GCA_032173675.1 Gastrolobium villosum
TTTTTAACTTAGAGAATTTTGAGGAATTTTGATGAAAAATGAGTTTTTGTGTAATTGGGATTTGATGATTGTTGTAGGGTGCCTCACACGGTTGGATTTGTGAAAAGTTGATTTGGAGCATACGTTTGGAACGGTGTTGCTCGTATTGAGGTAAACTCTTGGAACTTGGGTTTAATCCCTAGTGAGCTCCACCACACCTAGAGGAAGGTTGTGGTTGGATTATGTAGTGATGACATGATGTGTTTGTGTGCTTGTATGCATATTGCTTGTATTTTGTGAAAAATTGTTTGGTCACTGGCCAGTTGACGTGTGTTTGGTTTGGACATCCGCTGGATTCGTCCTACGGGAGAATGCCAGTTGGAATGCCATGGTGTTGACTCTGGGAGCGACATCAGGATGATCCAAGCGGGGGACGTCCGCCGGATAGGGCTCATGAGGAGTTCCGGTTGGGTATTGCCATGGAGTCGTCTCAACCATGGGAGAGGCGCCAGGACTGTCTCGGGAGTTATATGATGGAGTCCTTGAACATGAATCCATGAGTGGATGTTCTTGGGTGTCTCCAGGTGGATGGTGATATTGTTGTACTTGCATAGCATATTATGTCATTTTGATACATTTTAGTGAGCCATGGAGTGGAGAGAGCCTCTAGCTCCATTGGTTTACTGAGATATATCCGTATATCTCACCCCGTGTTTGGGGGACCACATTTCAGGTCACTATGAGCCGGGAGGAGCTTCGGGCAAGAAGCCCGTATAGTGGACGTTGGATTGGCATGCGGTGCATATGGATTGCATGGCTTTTTGGAGGAGTTTATGGAGTGCACATAGCATACCATTAGTATTTTGAGACTTAGGTCATGAACATATTGCATGATGTCATTTTCCATGCTTTTGTTAGTGTTCATGGTCATATGCTAAGTCTTGATATGTTTTATTATTCATGGCTTGGATAACTGTATATTTTGAGTGAGCATGGGACTTGTCCATTGCCACATTCATAGCCTTGAAGTCTTGATGTGTAATGATGTAAAAATGGTCCATATGTACATGTAAATGGCCATTATTTGAGAATGATGTAATTGATGTTAAACTTAAGGAAAATGCATGATGGAAGGGCCTAGAGCCAACATTAGGACATGATTATGTGTTATGTGGAGTACCAAGGGATTAGGGATGGATTACACACCCTTTTTGGGGCTCAAAACTGCTGTAATCTGTCATTTTGCTGCATAGTAATCGATTACCCAAGCATGGTAATCGATTACCATGCAACAGGGGACGAAAAATTAGCTACTGTCTGCACTGGTAATCGATTACTGGCCTTTGGTAATCGATTACCATGTGAGGTAATCGATTACCCAAAGCTGGTAATCGATTACCAGAACAGAGGAATTGAAAAATTGGCTACTGCCTCATTTTTGACAGGTGGTAATCGATTACCACCCACTGGTAATCGATTACCACAGTGTAATTTTCGAAAATTCAGGTTTTTCTAGACTAAAAGAAAGGGGTATAACTTGATGGGTAGAACTCCAAATGATATGTGGTTTGAAACCACGCGTAGACAACGTAAAGGACTACAACTTGGTAAAAGATGAGAGTAAGATGGTGAGTTTAAATGAAATGAATAAAGAGAATGGTTTATGATGTTATAAAGTGTATGATTCCGCAAATGGCATTTACAATTATAGTGTGGTTTTAATTGATTACGGAAAATGTATTTATGAAAAAGAAAAGGAATATGTTAAAAGAAAAATTTGCCCGTAATTTAATTAATCTAATCACTGTGATTGTAACTGCGCTTAATATCATAATCAATGTTAACAATACCGGTGTACAACGGGCTGTTACATTTTATGGTATCAGAGCAGTTTTGTTTAGGGAACTCTGATTGTTGTGTATGTTGTATCTTGTGTGTCATAGCTATCTGTGAACTATTTATGATTAATGTATATGTGATTCCTCAGTGTGGGTCTGATCAACTCATTCCTTTGTGTTACATGTACAGATATCATGAGTAGGGCACGAGGTCGCCGTGGGGCACGTGGTGCAGGTCCTTTGCCACCGGATCCGGTCACTGCAGCACTGAATGCTCTGCAGGCGGAAACGGCTGCAAATAGAAATATGACAGAGAACCTGATGAAAGCAAATCAGGATATGATGCAGGCCTTTATGGCTGAGTTGAGGGCGGATAGAGGTCGTCCTAGGAGGGAGGATACACCTCCACATACGGCTACGGTGACTCCTACACCGACGCCATCTGTTACTCCTCAACAGGGGGAGAGTGGGGCTAGTCATCACACTAGTGAGGCTAGTCATCATACTACTACTGATCCGAGCTATATTCCTGATCCGTCATCTGTTGCCCAATCTACTGGGGCTGCTGGACAGGTGCTTGACAATGCTGATGATGAGCGTAGGCTCATATCTTTTAGAAAACATAAGCCACCCGCATTTATGGGGTCAAGGGACCCAAAGGAGGTCACTGCTTGGTTGAGGGGCATGGACAAGATTTTTCAAGTTATGAGGTGCCAAGATCCGCAGAAGTTGTTATATTCTGTTTACATGCTGGAGGGTGATGCCCAAGAGTGGTGGGACAATGTGTCTCGCCCATTTATTATTCAGGGTGAGGTCCTTACTTGGACTATGTTTGAAGGATTATTCCATGAAGAATATTTTCCCCGCGATGTTCGGGAGGCTAAGCAAGGTGAATTCGATAATCTGGTACAGGGAGTGATGACTGTTGATGCCTATGTGGCGAGATTTAATGAACTTGTCAAGTTTGCTAACTATGGAGGTACTCTACCTACTCCGGAATTCTTGTCAGCTAAATTTCAAAGAGGGCTGAGTGAGAAGATTGCTAAGAGGATGTCAAATACCGCAGTGAGAAACTTTGCTGATTTGGTGACCCAGTGCAAAAGGGTCGAGACTGTTTATGGGAGGTATCCGAAATCTGATTCGGGAAAAGAGCAAGATGTTAAGAGGACACCTGGTCCTTCTGGTAATACTAATAGAGGAGGTTTCAATAATAACAATAGAGGTAGGGGGTTGCATGTAAGGCAGCCTCCTGGGCAGTTCAAGAGGGGTGGAAATAATGGTGGTGGTGGTGCTGCGAACAGATATCCTACCCCACAATGTGGGAAGTGTGGTAAATACCACAAAGGTGTGTGTGGTGCTGATCCGTCGGCTTGTTATAAATGTGGTCGGAATGGCCACTTTGCTAGAAATTGTCCATCTTCTTCGGGGCAGGCTGCGAATCTGCAGGCCTTGCCGCCAGCTACTACTACTACTGCTGCTCCTATTGCTGTTGTTCCAACTGTGGGACGAGTTTATACTACTAATGCGCAACGTACTGAAAAGGCTCCGAATTTGGTTAAAGGTATAATTTTTCTCTCTAATGTTGATTTATCTGTGTTGTTTGATTCGGGAGCAACACATTCATTTGTGGCGGACTATGTGGCTAAGGCGCTGGACTTAAAGGTAACACGGATGGTTCCTCCGATGCGTATTACTACCGCTACAGGAGAGGTTAGTGAGTCGTCCTGGATATGTGAAGATGTGAAGTTTACTTATCTAGGCAGGGGTTACACCATTGATTTAATTATCTTACCCCTGGCCTCTGTCAATTTAATTTTGGGGATGGATTGGTTGTCTCGGAACTGCGCAATGATTGATTGCTGCGGGAAGAGGTTGTTGCTATCTCACGAGAGGCCGTCTGTTTGTCCGTCTCTGTATTTGTCTGTAAGTCAAACTGTGAAGGCCTTGAAGGCTGGAGATTTGGGTTATGTCTTGTTGGGTGGATTGGTAGGTGACAAAAAGGAAGAGATTTCTGCTATACCAGTTGTTAATGAGTTTGAAGATGTATTTCCGGATGAGATACCGGAATTCCCACCTGAGAGAGAGATTGAATTCTCGATTGATCTATTGCCTGGTGTGGGGCCGATCTCTTTGGCTCCATACCGGATGTCGCCACTTGAGTTGGCTGAGTTGAAGAAACATATTGAAGAACTGTCTGCGAAGAATTTTATCAGGCCGAGCGTGTCTCCGTGGGGAGCACCGGTTATATTTGTAAAGAAAAAGGATGGTAGCATGAGATTGTGCACTGACTACCGACAGCTGAATAAAGTGACTATTAAGAACCGGTACCCATTACCGCGTATTGATGATTTATTAGATCAGTTGAGGGGTGCCTGCGTATTTTCGAAGATTGATCTCCGATCCGGATATCACCAGATTCGGATTAAACCGGAGGATGTACCTAAAACAGCTTTCCGATCCAGATATGGACATTTTGAGTATCAAGTGATTCCTTTCGGGCTTACTAATGCCCCGGCGGTGTTCATGGACTATATGAACCGCATTTTTAAACCGTATTTGGACCAGTTTGTAATTGTGTTCATTGATGACATTTTGATCTATTCTAAGAGTAAAGAGGAGCACATGGACCATTTGAGGACTGTGCTGCAGGTGTTGAAAGACAAGAAACTGTATGCTAAACCGTCTAAGTGTGAATTCTGGTTGTCTGAGGTGCAATTTTTGGGTCATGTTATTTCTGCAAGTGGTGTTGCAGTGGATCCAAGCAAGATTGAAGCGGTAAGTGACTGGGAACGACCAAAGACTGTTACTGAGATTAGAAGTTTTCTGGGGCTTGCTGGCTATTATCGCCGATTTATACAGGGATTTTCTGCAATGGTTCTACCGTTGACTCGATTGACACGGAAGGATACTCCTTTTGTGTGGACCCAGGAATGTGAGGACTGTTTTCTGCTACTTAAAGAGAAATTGACTACTGCTCCGGTGTTGACTCTACCTGATCCGGAGGGTGAGTTTGTATTATATTGCGATGCTTCTAAGAAAGGTTTAGGGAGCGTGCTGATGCAGGAAGGAAAAGTGATTGCATATGCGTCTAGGCAGTTAAGGCCGCATGAAGAAAATTATCCGACGCATGATTTAGAATTGGCTGCTATTGTTTTTGCCTTGAAAATTTGGAGGCATTTTCTGTATGGAATGAAGTTTGCTGTGTTCAGCGACCATAAAAGCTTGAAATATTTATTTGATCAGAAGGAGCTGAATATGAGGCAGCGTAGATGGGTTGAATTCTTGAAAGATTATGACTTTGAGCTGAAATACCACCCGGGAAAGGCCAATGTTGTGGCCGATGCATTGAGTAGGAAGTCTGTCAATTTGTCTCATATGATGATGTGGGACAATGAAGTGATTGAGCAATTCCGTGATATGAAAATAACGGATTTCTTTGCAGGAAGGATGTGTGATATGGAGTTGACTCGGATTGAGAACGAGCTGCACGAGAAGATTAAAGAGACTCAGATTCGAAATGAAAGTATAAAGTATTTGAAAGGCCAGAGTGGCATATCTGTTAATGAACAGGGACTATTATTATATCAGGGCAGGATTGTGGTGCCCAGGGAACTTGCAGAGGAAGTTATGACTGAGGCCCACAAGGGTCAATATGCTGTCCACCCAGGTGCCACAAAGATGTACCAAGATTTGAAAGTTAAGTTCTGGTGGCCTGGTATGAAAAGGGATGTTGCTGAGTACGTGTCTAAGTGCTTGGTTTGTCAGAAAGTGAAGATAGAGCATCAGAAACCTGCTGGATTACTTCAGCCGCTGGATATACCTGAATGGAAATGGGAGAGTATTTCAATGGATTTTGTTGTGGGACTGCCGAGAACTCAAGCTGGTTATGATTCAATTTGGGTTATTGTGGACCGACTTACGAAGTCTGCACATTTTCTACCAGTACGTGTGGACTACACCACAGAGAAGTTGGCTACACTGTATGTAAAGGAGATTGTTAGACTCCATGGGATACCGATTAGCATTGTGAGTGATCGGGACCCGAAGTTTACTTCACGATTTTGGGGAGCTTTGCAGCAGGCTTTTGGCACTCAGCTCCGGCTGAGCACTGCTTATCACCCGCAGACTGATGGTCAGACTGAGAGGACCATACAGACACTTGAGGATATGCTGAGAGCTTGCACACTGGAACAGGGTAATGCTTGGGATAAGTACTTACCACTGGTGGAATTTTCTTATAATAACAGTTTTCATTCCAGTCTGGGTATGGCACCATATGAGGTTTTGTATGGCAGGAGGTGTTGTACGCCCACTTGTTGGACTGAGGTAGGCGATAAAGAAAGATTTGGTCCGGATTTTGTGCAGGAAACGACAATGCAAATTGAAATGATCAGAGAAAAATTGAAACAGGCACAGAATCGGCAGAAAAGCTACTATGACAATAAGCATAGGCCGCTGGAATTTGAGGAAGGTGACCATGTTTTTGTACGTTTGTCGCCGGTCACAGGTGTTGGCCGTGCGTTGGGTGTGAGGAAGCTGAGTCCACGATTCATTGGGCCGTATCAGATTATGAAAAGAGTAGGATTGGTGGCCTATCAGCTTGCCTTACCCCCGCAGTTGTCGAATTTACATGATGTTTTCCATGTGTCGCAGTTGCGACGTTATGTTCCGGATGAGTCACATGTTGTGATGCCGGATAATATTGAAATCAGGGAGAACTTGAAGACTCCCGTTGGTCCTATTGCAGTGTTGGATCGCAGTGAAAAGCGATTGAGGAGTAAAGTGATTCCCATGCTGAAGATTCAGTGGGAAGGCCGCACACCTGAGGAGGCTACTTGGGAGCGGGAGGACGAGATTCTCCGGCTGTATCCTGAGTTAGTGAGCAGGTATGATTTAATTTTGCGGACAAAATTTCAAAAAGGTGGGGTGAATATAACACCTCAAAGATTTAAATGTGCATTTTTATATTATAATGTGGAATGAAAGTTGGTGGATTAGTGAAAATCCAAGGATTATGACCAAGAAGGGCAAAATTGTAATTTGCCAACCGTGTGTTAAGAGGCTTAAATATTGAGTTAGAGATTTCAAATGACAAAAGTAAGGTTGGAAATGGAATCAGGGCAAAAAATTGAGTAAATAGGCAAATTTGGGAAAAATCGATGAATAGTGATTTTTAAGTGTTAAAATACTGAGTTGTGAGTGTACCAATAGGTGTGAAATTTTTATCAATATTTTGGAGAAATAAAAATATGTCATGGACTGGAAAAATAATTAGATTAAGGATTTGTGATCGGAATTTTTATCGGGGTTAAAGTTAGATCGCGTGTGGGACCCGTGTGACCGAAGTCACTTGGCCCCACCTCCTTTTCTTTCCTCCTTCCTTCTCTTTTTCTTTGTCTTGCGCGCTCACTGTGGGAGGAGAAGCCATTTCCACCATTTTCTTCATCTTTTCACCATTTCTTCGTTTCTCCACCGAATCGCTTGATTTTGGTGTTGAAATCTATCGTAAACCACCTTCCAAAGCCATTGGTAGCACCTAGAAGCCTTGAATCCATCTCTTTGGCCGCGTTTCAAGCAAAATCAGATCCGACCCATGTATGATTTTTGAGATTTCTTGGAGTTTTGAGCTTCAAATGGTTTAGTGAAGCCTTGGTGTTGATCATACTACACATTGTAAGTATATTTGTGGTCTTTTGATAGTTGAATTCTTAGATCTATGAATATGTGTTCAAACCTTTGATTTTAGATGTGTGATGATAGAGAGCCCAAATGGAAAAATGCTATTAGATGAAAAGGCCTTAGAATCATGTTTGTAAGCTAGAAATGCTATGTTAAATTTTGGTGAAAAATCTAGGTTTTTAACTTAGAGAATTTTGAGGAATTTTGATGAAAAATGAGTTTTTGTGTAATTGGGATTTGATGATTGTTGTAGGGTGCCTCACACGGTTGGATTTGTGAAAAGTTGATTTGGAGCATACGTTTGGAACGGTGTTGCTCGTATTGAGGTAAACTCTTGGAACTTGGGTTTAATCCCTAGTGAGCTCCACCACACCTAGAGGAAGGTTGTGGTTGGATTATGTAGTGATGACATGATGTGTTTGTGTGCTTGTATGCATATTGCTTGTATTTTGTGAAAAATTGTTTGGTCATTGGCCAGTTGACGTGTGTTTGGTTTGGACATCCGCTGGATTCGTCCTACGGGAGAATGCCAGTTGGAATGCCATGGTGTTGACTCTGGGAGCGACATCAGGATGATCCAAGCGGGGGACGTCCGCCGGATAGGGCTCATGAGGAGTTCCGGTTGGGTATTGCCATGGAGTCGTCTCAACCATGGGAGAGGCGCCAGGACTGTCTCGGGAGTTATATGATGGAGTCCTTGAACATGAATCCATGAGTGGATGTTCTTGGGTGTCTCCAGGTGGATGGTGATATTGTTGTACTTGCATAGCATATTATGTCATTTTGATACATTTTAGTGAGCCATGGAGTGGAGAGAGCCTCTAGCTCCATTGGTTTACTGAGATATATCCGTATATCTCACCCCGTGTTTGGGGGACCACATTTCAGGTCACTATGAGCCGGGAGGAGCTTCGGGCAAGAAGCCCGTATAGTGGACGTTGGATTGGCATGCGGTGCATATGGATTGCATGGCTTTTTGGAGGAGTTTATGGAGTGCACATAGCATACCATTAGTATTTTGAGACTTAGGTCATGAACATATTGCATGATGTCATTTTCCATGCTTTTGTTAGTGTTCATGGTCATATGCTAAGTCTTGATATGTTTTATTATTCATGGCTTGGATAACTGTATATTTTGAGTGAGCATGGGACTTGTCCATTGCCACATTCATAGCCTTGAAGTCTTGATGTGTAATGATGTAAAAATGGTCCATATGTACATGTAAATGGCCATTATTTGAGAATGATGTAATTGATGTTAAACTTAAGGAAAATGCATGATGGAAGGGCCTAGAGCCAACATTAGGACATGATTATGTGTTATGTGGAGTACCAAGGGATTAGGGATGGATTACACACCCTTTTTGGGGCTCAAAACTGCTGTAATCTGTCATTTTGCTGCATAGTAATCGATTACCCAAGCATGGTAATCGATTACCATGCAACAGGGGACGAAAAATTAGCTACTGTCTGCACTGGTAATCGATTACTGCCCTTTGGTAATCGATTACCATGTGAGGTAATCGATTACCCAAAGCTGGTAATCGATTACCAGAACAGAGGAATTGAAAAATTGGCTACTGCCTCATTTTTGACAGGTGGTAATCGATTACCACCCACTGGTAATCGATTACCACAGTGTAATTTTCGAAAATTCAGGTTTTTCTAGACTAAAAGAAAGGGGTATAACTTGATGGGTAGAACTCCAAATGATATGTGGTTTGAAACCACGCGTAGACAATATAAAGGACTACAACTTGGTAAAAGATGAGAGTAAGATGGTGAGTTTAAATGAAATGAATAAAGAGAATGGTATATGATGTTATAAAGTGTATGATTCCGCAAATGGCATTTACAATTATAGTGTGGTTTTAATTGATTACGGAAAATGTATTTATGAAAAAGAAAAGGAATATGTTAAAAGAAAAATTTGCCCGTAATTTAATTAATCTAATCACTGTGATTGTAACTGCGCTTAATATCATAATCAATGTTAACAATACCGGTGTACAACGGGCTGTTACATAAGGCAACAATGCCCAATAACAGTCTCAACATAATAACATAATCAAAGTGGAAAACATAACAGTCAAATCCAGCACGTCAGCACATCATAATATCAACTCAGCTCTGGCCTCCTGCCACCTGAGCCCTCAACTTTACCTGATCCTGAAATAAGCGTCCCCAAACGCGGGGTGAGATCTCTAAACAAGAAATCTCAGTAAGACAAGGGGTCCTCAAGGATCTTCCACCCCAAGCTCACTTACATGTGTAATATAAGTTCAAAAACAGTATTTACAATATAAGTTCCAAAACTATGCGATGCAGCAGATAATCATGCCATGTGTGTTTATCAAATCTACTGGCCAGAGAAATGTAGGAATACGTCTATACCTACATGAGTACAAGGACACCGCTTGCACCTCACCCACAGCCTCACCATCTTGTATGTACTACATACTCAGGCTTACCGTATAGGTGGACACCACATGCATCTCATAAAAGCACATTGCACATAAATAGCTCAACAGCAATTTCCAAAACTTGAAAGCATGTAACACAGCATGCATAAACCCATCCCCATGGGACATGGTGGAACAATAAAATGGCTAAACCGAGGACACGAAAGCTTACCTTGCAAGCTAGCTATCCAAACCAAGAGTCCAACCGCTCTTACGTCCAAACACAGCAGTATCACAATCTGATATGGACCAATAACACATCAATATTTATGCATCACAAGCATACAACTTAAAGACTACGCCTTTCCTTTATGTTTTACGTCTTAAGGCTTCCAACAAAGCCATAAGCCCTTAATCACATGATTCTGACTTAGTTCATTAATTACAGAAGTTCAACTTCCTTAATCTTGGGTCCACACACACCCAACAGCTTACTGTTCACACAGCACGGCTACTGTTCTGTGAAAACCCAGGATATCCGGATATCAGAAGGGACATATCCGGATATGTCATATCCGGATATCACACTGACCATATCCGGATATAACATATCCGGATACACAGGTCCCATATCCGGATATCAATATCCGGATACCATATCCGGATATCGATATCCGGATATGTGTTCGACAAATATCCGGATATCTCACGACAGAATGCAGTTTCTGCATTTCGTGAATATCCAGTCCAAAGATCCCACTTTTAACACATGTACACGTTAAAGGATCCATTTTTAAGCATATACAAGTTCACTTAGGTGTTGGTTACTTCATTTTAACCTTTTACATGCCAAGACACCACTTTTAAGCAAGATAAACTCATGATCAATGATGAGGAAACTTACCCCAAGCTTGAAACAGAGTAATGTGTGCTCTTGGAGCTCTCCACAAGCTCCTCAACTCAGGCCACACAATGGTGTACGAAAATGCACACCAAGATGAGTCCTTTCTTCTCAAAGGTGGCTTCTTGGATCACCCATAACCAAGAAGAAACTCACAACTCTCACACAACCCCAACTCAGCCCTTTCACAACCCTCTAACAGTGACTAAACACAGAGGTGAAGCTCTCCATACACACAAGGACCTCAGCCACACACAACCATGGTGCAAGGAGGGAAGAAAGGTGAAGAAAGATGGTTACTTGGGAGGTTTGTGTATGGAGGAAGGGGTGAGGACACAAGGAAGGTGATCACTCAGCTGCTGCACACACACACTCACGTAGAGGGGCCAATATGGCCTAGGGTTTTGTGCAAAGTTAGTATATATAGGGGTTTAAGCCATAACGCGCAGTATTAGCCTTAAAAGCAAAGTAAAAGATTTTGATCCCAAACTTTGGAATCTCGACCTAGACATTTTTCTAAGATTTGTCATATTTTTGTTTTATTTTTCGGAGCACCTTTCCGGTACGCGCTTTTCCATAGCCAGTATCAGTTCTGGCATCAGATTACGTTATTTTGACTTGAAACTTGTTTTACAAGTCCTACATATTATTCTAGTAATTATCATGCATTCGTTATAATTTTCCGGGATACTTTTCCGGTACGCATTTATACCGAGTAGCAGAACCGGTATCTGCGCTTTCCTTCCGAAAAGCGACTTTCAGCATTTTTACTCACTCAGTATAATTATTTAAGCCCAATATTAGTTATTTAGGTCAATTATGAAATCATTTCCTAATTATCATAATTAATTTACTAATTACCTTAATTAACGGTGCGGGTTCTTACATTCACCCCACCTTTTTAAAGATTTTGTCCTCAAAATCAGAAACATACCTGCCTCGGAAGTCGGGATATTGTCGGAGAAGCTTATCCTCTCGCTCCCACGTGCACTCCTCGGGACTACGTCCAGTCCACTGCACCTTGACCATCGGAATGATCTTGCTTCTAAGCTGTTTATCGCCTCGATCGAGGATCTTGAGAGGTCCGACGGGAGTCTTTAGGTTCTCCCGAACCTCCACATCATCCGGCTGCACTACGTGCGAAGGGTCTGCTATGTACTTCTGAAGCTGAGACACGTGAAACACGTCGTGGATGTTGGCTAGGTTCGGAGGCAAGGCGAGTCGATAGGCAACAGGTCCTACTCTACCAAGGATCTGGTAGGGCCCAATGAATCGCGGGCTCAACTTCCTCACTCCGAGTGCCCGTCCAACACCGGTGACAGGTGAAAGTCTCACAAACACGTGCTCACCCTCACTGAACTCCAATGGACGATGCTTGACATCATAGTAGCTTTTCTGGCGATTCTGTGCCTGCTTCAACTTTTCCCTGATCATCTGGATCTGCTGGGTAGTATCTTGGACAAAGTCCAAGCCAAATAGCTCTTTATCTCCAACCTCAGACCAGCAGGTAGGAGTCCGACACCTCCTACCATACAGCGCCTCGTAGGGTGCCATGCCCAGACTAGCATGAAAACTGTTGTTGTACGAGAATTCTACCAACGGAAGGTACCTATCCCATGCAGAACCCTGCTCCAACGTGCAAGCTCTCAACATGTCCTCCAATGTCTGGATGGTCCGCTCATTCTGTCCGTCAGTCTGAGGGTGATAGGCGGTACTCAATCTCAACTGCGTACCAAAAGCCTCCTGCAGCGCCTCCCAGAATCGAGAAGTGAACTTCGGGTCCCTATCACTGATGATACTCTCGGGCACCCCGTGAAGCCTCACAATCTCACGGACATATAGTTTGGCCAACTGCTCTGTAGTGAAGCTCACCTTCACTGGAAGAAAATGGGCAGACTTGGTCAATCTGTCCACTATGACCCAAATAGAGTCACAACCAGCCTGAGTTTTAGGCAATCCCACCACGAAGTCCATGGAAATACTCTCCCACTTCCACTGTGGAATTTCAAGAGGTTGAAGTTTACCAGACGGTTTCTGGTGCTCGATCTTCACTTTCTGACATATCAAACACTTGGACACGTAGACCGCTATGTCCTTCTTCATGCCCGGCCACCAAAAATTCCTTTTTAAGTCCTGGTACATTTTTGTGGCATCAGGGTGGATAGTAAACCGGCCCTTATGAGCCTCTGTCATAACCTCTTCGGTCAATGGCCCTCGAGGAATAACAATCCTCTTCTGGAACAGCAGCAATCCATCCTCGTTCCAAGACACACCGTCCTGGTTCTTCACATAATCAAGGCACTCTCTTTGCACTTGCGCCTCTTTAATCTTTTCCATCAGCTCATTAATCACTTATGTTGTTTCCATTTCGAGCAGTGCGCCCCCAAACAAGGAGTTCACTCTCAAGTCCCTGAACTTTTCGATCACCTCGTAGTCGCTCATCATCAAGCTGGATAAGCTCACGGATTTCCGACTCAAAGCATCGGCTACCACATTGGCCTTGCCAGGATGGTACCTCAACTCAAAGTCGTAGTCCTTCAAGAACTCCATCCATCTCCGCTGTCTCATGTTCAACTCCTTCTGGTCAAACAGATACTTCAGGCTCTTGTGATCACTGAATACAGCAAACTTCATGCCAAACAGGTAATGCCTCCAAATCTTGAAAGCAAAAACAATGGCTGCCAACTCCAAGTCGTGAGTCAGGTAGTTCTCCTCATGAGGTTTCAACTGTCTTGAAGCATAGGCAACAACTTTTCCTTTCTGCATCAACACACAGCCTAGCCCCTTCCCAGAGGCATCGCAGTATAACTCAAATTGTTCCGCAGGATCAGGAAGGACTAACACAGGAGCAGTAGTCAGTCTCTCCTTCAACTCCTGGAAACACTCCTCACACTCATGTGTCCACACGAATGGAGTCTCCTTTCGGGTAAGGCGAGTCATCGGTAGCACCATCTTGGAGAATCCCTCCATGAACCTCCTATAGTACCCTGCCAAACCCAAGAAGCTTCTCACTTCTGTAACCGTCTTGGGCCTCTCCCAGTCCATCACCGCCACAATCTTGTTAGGATCAACTGCAACTCCATCAGCGGAAATCACATGACCCAGAAATTTCACCGCCTTGAGCCAAGACTCACATTTTGACGGCTTAGCATATAGCTTTTTCTCTTTCAACACTTGCAAAACAATCTTCAAGTGCTCAGCATGCTCCTCCTCCGTCTTGGAGTAAATCAAGATGTCGTCAATGAAGACGATCACAAACTGATCCAGGTACGGCTGGAAAATCCTGTTCATGTAGTCCATGAACACTGCGGGTGCATTGGTGAGTCCAAACGGGATCACCAAGTACTCATAGTGCCCGTACCTTGAGCGAAACGCTGTCTTTGGGACATCCTCCGGCTTTACCCGTATCTGATGGTAACCGGACCGGAGGTCGATCTTGGAATATACGCAAGCACCCCTGAGCTGATCCAGCAAATCATCAATGCGTGGAAGAGGGTACTTGTTCTTGATTGTCACCTTGTTCAACTGTCTATAGTCGGTGCACAACCACATGGTCCCATCTTTCTTTTTTACAAAAATGACCGGTGCTCCCCAGGGAGACACGCTCGGCTGAATGAAATCTTTTGCTGAAAGCTCCTCAATATGCTTCTTCAGCTCCGCCAACTCTGGTGGCGACATCCGGTATGGAGCCAATGATATAGGCCCCACACCAGGCAATAAATCAATGGAGAACTCTATCTCCCTCTGCGGTGGAAACTCAGGAATCTCCTCGGGAAACACCTCGAGGAATTCCCTCACCACAGGAATGCCAGTGAGATCCTCCTGTGTCCCACTCACCAAACCTCCCAACATGACATAGCCAAATGCCCCTGCTCTCAAGGCCCTCCTCGCCTGCAGGACTGAAATGAACGGTGAGAAACTGGCTGTGGACCCACCCGGAGACATCACCACTTTCTTAGCACAACAATCAATCAATGCACAGTTTCTGGACAACCAATCCATGCCCAGAATAATCTCCAGGTTGGCCATCGGCAATCCTATCAGATCTACCGAGAAGTCACGGCCATCCCACTGAAACGCTACATCGCGATGAACAGTGGAGGTCAAACATTTTTCTCCGGTGGCGGTGGTCACCCGCATCGGTGGAGAAAGCACATCACTGGGCAACTCAAGCCCCACAGCAATAGGGGTAGCAACAAAAGAATGCGTTGCCCCGGAATCAAAAAGCAAATAAACAGTTGAACCACCAATGGTAGCAGTACCTCTGACCAGGTTCGGAGCTCTGTCCGACTGCTGACGATCAAGTGTGTATACTCGCCCTGTAGTAGGTGGCACAGCTGGTGCCCCAGTAGGAACCATCTGCAATGGCACAGCCTGCACTGCAGCAACTTTCGCCGTCGGGCAATCTCTGGAATAGTGGCCCTCCTTGCCACACTGGAAACAAATCAGCTGACCGGTAGAACACGGCCCAAAGTGTGACTTCCCGCATCCCGAGCATCTGGGGGTAGGAGGTCTAGCTGTGTTCCCCTGAGTGGCAGTCTTTCTAAACTGGTTTGACGCTTGCTTAGCAGCCAACTGTTTGCCCTTGCCCTTGTTTGCAAAATTTCTGTTCTTCCAGGTAGCGGAACCGCCGGTACCCTGTGGCACCTTAGTCTTGGCCTTCTTGGCCAGACTCGCACGACAGTAGTCCTCAATGTCGCGGCATTGCTGAACCAACGCCCCAAAGTCTCTCGAAGCGGAACCAGCAAGATGTCCAGCAATGTCCTCATTAAGTCCCCTCCGGAACTTTGCCGCAAGAAATACAGGAGTCGGTCTCGCCATGCGGAAATGAGCGAACTTGACCAGCTCATTAAACTTAGCCAGGTACTCGTCGACAGACAACGAGCCCTGTACCAACCGGTCAAACTCTCCCTGCTTCCTCTCCTGTGAGTCATAAGGAAAGTACTCACCCAGAAAGCTCTCCTCGAAGAATGGCCATGTCATCACATGGCCCTGCATCTCGTAGATGTGAGAAAGGTTGGTCCACCACTCGTGAGCCTCGCCCTCCAGCATGTAAGTGGCGAACAACAGCTTCTGCGGATCGGTGCACTGCATGATCCGGAAAATCTTATCCAGCGCCTGTAGCCATCTGGCAGCAGCAATGGGATCATAAGATCCATCGAACGAAGGTGGCTTATGCTTGCGGAAAGCATTCAGCCGGCGATCAATCTCGTCACGATCCTCAGCAAATACGGGGATGGTCTGCATAGCCCCCGTCAAATGACTGCCCTCACCCATCTGACTCTGGGTGTCCTCCTGTTGACTAGGCGGAGGTGGAGGCGGTGGCGGCGGTGGAGGTGGTGGAGGACACTGGCCAGCAGCAGGACCAGCCCTCAACTCCTCCAACATGACCCTCATCATAGTCATGTTGGCCATCCGGTTCTCCTCCAGAACCTCTTCCGTGGCTCGCCGGTTCGCATCTCGAATAGCGTCCAGCATCGCCTGATTTGCCAACCTCGTGGCTTCCTGGTCGGCTAGTCGGGCCGCCTGCATCTCAGCTAATGCAGCCAGGATAGGATCCGATTGATCCTCGCTCGTACTAGTGTTCCTCCTTGGTGGCACCATGACTCTGCACAAGTTACACAAAGAATGAGTTGATCAGGCCCACGCCATGTGGTCACATATGCATTATCATAATCCACACCAATCAGAGAGAACGCAAAGTAGACACGCAACGAAGACATCCTAAGTTATTGCAATACATACAGGCTTTTCCCTAGAAAGTGCTCTGATACCATAAAATGTAACAGCCCGTGTTAACCCGGATTGTTAACATACTATCGTATTAAGCCACGCTTAATTAAAATGCGGAATAACTTTTTCTTTAATTCAATTATGACATCATTAAACTTAACCAACTTGATTACTTAATCAATTTCATAAAATACTGCCTGTATGTAAATTGCAAGACAACTAACTGAAATACCTCATATATAAATATAATGTGAGTATCTAAAGCCACAGGACTACAACACGTAGCCTGGGTCAAAATCCTGATACTTTAATTACAACAGCAAATTAAAAGACAATAACACAACCATGTGGCATGGACAAACCCCATGCTCACCAAATAAGGAAACAATGCCCAATAACAGTCTCAACATAATAACATAATCAAAGCGGAAAACATAACAGTCAAATCCAGCACGTCGCATATCAACTCAGCTCTGGCCTCCTGCCACCTGAGCCCTGCATTCCTCTTGGCCAATAGTAGTATTTGACATGATTATCTGCTGCATTGCACTATTTTAGAACTGATGATGATGAACTGCTTTTAAACTTATATTGCACATGTAAGTAAGCTTGGGGTGAAGATCCTTGAGGACCCCTTGTCTTACTGAGATTTCATGTTTAGAGATCTCACCCCACGTTTGGGGAATGCTTATTTCAGGTTCAGGTAGTATGGGGGCTGATGTCTCTGGCGGCAAGAGGCCAGAGCTTGTTTGATGATTATGTTATTACTGCTTTGATGATAGTATGACTGGATTGGATGTTGTTTATGGTTTCCGCACCTTTATTATTATGTTGTTGATGTTGAGACTGATGTTGGGCTTTGTTGCCTTATTTGTGTGAGCATGGGGTTTGTCCATGTCACTTATTGTTAGTGCTTTGAGCTGAGATGTATAAACTGATAGTTGGTCCGGTCTACGTGTTGTAGTTCCGTGACTAGAGACTAATGTTTTTGTTATTTATTTAATGAGGTATTTCATTTCAGTTAGCTGTTTTATTGCAATTATATACAAGCAATGATTTTATTAATTGATTAATAAGCAAGTTGGTAATGATAATGACATCATAATTGAAAAGAAAAAGATATTCCGCATTTTTAATTAAGCGTAGCTTAATACGATAGTATGATAACATTACCGGATATATACGGGGTGTTACACTTCCCAACAAGTCACTCATCTCAAAATTGCTCCAAGTCTAGCACGCTTAACCATGGAGTTCATCCGTTCCGGTCTACCGAAAAGAAGATGCATCTTGTTAGTATAGGTAGTACCAATTAATTCTTGTAAGTTATCCCTGTCGCAACCGTATCGCGACGTGACGGCGAAAGAAATTGAATGGTTAAAACAACGAAGTCGCCACCAAGGTTTATTTAGGAAAACATTGGAAAAACCTTTTTTAAAGACAACTGGTCTTTGACGGTAGAAATGGGTTCGAGAGTCGATTACGAGTAGGGAAGGTATTAGCACCCTACACCGTCCGTTTTAAAAAAAAATGGTTACCTTATATTAATTGTGAAAATTATTTCACCCTAAAAATTAAATAACATTGATTGCTGGAAAAGAAAACTAATTTTGAAAATTTATTTTTGTGCTTGACGGGATGGTCCCGCCCCGACGTATCCCTCGGTACAATAGGGAACTCAAAGTTACGTCGTTCTGTAGAAAATATTTGTGTGTTGATTGATTTTTATTTTTGAAAGTAGTTTTAATTTGAAAGTTTTGGACTTGATGGTTTCGGACTATCAAACTGTTGCAGCTAAAATAATCCGAAACGATAATTGTAAGATTAACAAGCTGTCTCAACTCAGCTAATCCTTTCTTTCAAAAGAATAATAATATTCATATTATTATTTTTTGTTATCGTAAATTTCATGATAAATTTGATTTAATTTTGAATCACCAAGCCGTCCCGGCAAAAATGAGTCAAAACAAAATGTGAGGGGGTAACAAGCCGTCACGGCTTAGCTTACTCCAATTTCAATTAATAGTGAACTAATTTTCTTTATTCTTTATGTTTCAACTTAACCTAAAATCAATAAAAAATTTATGATTATTTGTTTATTTATTTATTATTTCTAAAATCATCGGACTGTCACAGTCGAAATTCTAAAAATATATGATAACCATCATTTGGTGTGCTGATGCAGGAGTCAAAAACAAGAAAAAGGGATTCACTTCTCCACTGACCACATAAAAGCATGGTGACAAAAAAACATATAATATTTAGAAACCTAGACTAAAAGACGTAGCCTACAAATGCTAATCAACATAATATGAGTTAAAAGTTAAACTTGTACACTAACCTGGAAGAATCCACAATAC
This sequence comes from Gastrolobium villosum, assembly GCA_032173675.1. Lineage (NCBI taxonomy): Eukaryota > Viridiplantae > Streptophyta > Magnoliopsida > Fabales > Fabaceae > Gastrolobium > Gastrolobium villosum. The sequence continues at coordinate 18,895 of JAVKPL010004051.1, forward strand.
TCAAATGGAATTATTCCACAAAATGGAAAGGGGCCTTTGATTGAAAATACGGAGTAGTCAGAAGCGGTGTAGACTATGAGAGGGGCCTTTGATTTAGTTGATGGTGGTTTCTTGACTTTGGCAGTCCTATGTGAGGATTCATAAGAAGATTGAATAGCTGATGGTTCTTTCTTGCTTCGTTCCTCCCTCTCTTTTTTGATAACTCCTCTCACCAAACTCCATCCCCTCTGTCTATTCTTCTTTGTTTTCTAACTCAAAAAATACTTTTTTCGTAGCTTCCCTTTAGAACCTGCTTATGAAGCTCCTCCCTTCATTCTTTATTCCGTCCCCCCCCCCACCTCTTTTACTTTCATCTCCCTCTCTTTTATAACGTAGATGAAGCGGTGGAATAATAATATTTTTTTTAAGAAGCCCCTGCAACCCCTCTATGTCGCCCTACCTCTGCTCTATGCCCCCCTCTCTACTTCCTTTCTTCCAATGTATTACAGATATAGCACAGCTTCACATGGTAAGCACATGGGATTAAAAAATATAGTGATGGGTCCATGGAGTTTTTATAAACCGCCAACAACGTTTCCTTTTTATCAAGAAAGGTATCTTATTATCATTATTATTATTTTTAAATAAATGGTAAAATCTGAACTACTTCTTTTTCTCTTTTTCCCTTTTTTTTATCAATATCTCTTTTTTACTTACCCTTTTTTATTAATATTTTTTATTCTCTTTTTTCATTTTTTTGTCTTTTTTATTATGTGTTAGGACAAAATTGAGTGATTACAGCTGCCCCTCTTTACTTATCTTTAATTGAAAATATGAAGAAATGTAATTTTTCATATTATCATAAAGAATAAGTAAAGACGTGAACTCTCCTTTTGTCCGGAAACATATGAAGTGGTGAATATTAAGGTATAAAGCTTAAACAATGACGAGCGTAGGAGCTCAAAAGGTAAACAGTGAGGGCATGAGGGGCCTAAAAGGTAAATATGTAGGATTGAGATCCCGGCTTAAATAGAAAAAAATAAGTATGTGCGGGATAAGCTTGTCAATTTCAAGCTATCAAACTGTCACAGTTAAAATAACCCAAAATTATATGATAAGATTAACAAGCCGTCACGGCTAAATTAATCTCAGTTGTGGGACAGGGGACCCATCTTTAATGAGTGAAGGATAGAAATGACGAGCGTAGGAGCTCAATAGGTAAACGGTGATGGCGCGGGGCCTAAAAATGAAATATATGCGGAATTGAGATCCCGGCTTAAATAGGAAAAAAAAGAAGTATGCTCTAGATAAGCTGCCAATTTCGGGTTATCAAACTGTCGCAGCTAAAATAACCCAAAATCGTATAAGATTAACAAGTCGTCACGGCTAAATTAATCTTAAAGTAAAATTGTCGGACAGGGGACCCAGCTTGAATGATTGCGGGATAGAGGATCTGAATAATTTGGCCTAGGACTGAGGACCCAAATTTGCTTTTTCTTTTTTTTTTCATTTTTTTTTTGAAATTAATGGTTCGGGAGAATGGACCCGTCTTAATAGAAAATTAAAATTGCGGGGTATTGGACCCGCCTTGGCATAAATTAAAGGCGCGGGAGAGTGGACCCGCCTTGACAAATAAAAAAAAAAAATAAAAAAATAAAGGTGCGGGAGAATGGACCCGCCTTGACAAAGAATTAAAGGCGCGGGAGAGTGGACAAGCCTTGGCAAAAATTTAAAGGCGCGGGAGAGTGGACCCGCTTTGGCCGCGGGAGAGTGGACCCGCTTTGGCAGAAAATTAAAAGACGCGGGAGAGTGGACCCGATTTGACAGAAATTTAAAGGCGCGGAAGAGTGGACCCGCTTTGGCAGAAAAATAAAGGCGCAGACTTGAATCTGTC
>JAVKPL010004052.1:0-21137 GCA_032173675.1 Gastrolobium villosum
TGGACTTAACTTCTTTACTCCCATTCTCCTTCCGAGTCCCGATGTAGGAGTGATTCTCAAAAATACACATGATCTCCGACTTCGAAAGATAGAGGCTTATGACGCTTGTCGTAGTAACTCTTCTGTCTGGCCTGAGCCCGCTGCATATTCTCCCGAATCTTCTTTACTTGTTCGGATGTTTCTTGGATTAGATCGGGTCCTAACATACTTCGCTCACCCACTTCAGTCCAACATAAAGGGGATCTGCATTTCCTCCCATACAAAGCTTCATATGGTGCCATCTGAATGCTGGAGTGGTAACTGTTGTTGTAAGCGAACTCAATCAACGAAAGATAACTATCCCAGCTGCCTCCTAACTCCAAAACACATGCTCGCAACATGTCCTCTAAGGCTTGAATGGTGCGTTCCGTCTGTCCATCGGTCTGCGGATGATAAGCAGTACTCAACCTCAGTTGGGTCCCTAATGCTCTTTGAAAGGATTCCCAAAACTTAGATGTAAACTTGGGATCACGATCACTGACAATACTCGTAGGAACTCCGTGCAGCTTTACAATCTCCTGCAGATAAATTCTAGCAAGCCTCTCTGTATCATATGTGGTTCTAACACGCAAGAAATGAGCTGACTTCGTTAAACGATCGACAATCACCCAGATAGAATCATATCCTTCTCGCGTCCGAGGAAGTCCAACTACAAAATCCATCGAAATGCTGTCCCACTTCCATTCGGGGATCTCCAAAGGTTGAAGAAGTCCCGACGGTTTCTGATGTTCGTACTTCACCTTCTGACAAGTTAAGCACCGAGATACATACTCCGCAATATCACGCTTCATACCTGGCCACCAGAATGAGGTCTTCAAGTCATGGTACATCTTCGTTGATCCAGGATGAACTGCATACTTACCCTTGTGAGCTTCCTGCAAAACTTCTTGCCTCAACTCTTCATTCGGCACAACCAGCCGTCCTTGGAATCTCCAGACATCATTCTCATCCTTTACTACCTCTTGGTTACCAACCAACTCACGGACTAACTCTTCATCTTTCTGAGCCTCCTTAATTCTTCTGATCAATTCATTCTCCACCTTTATATTTCCCAGTCTTATGCTACTTCCTCTCTCGTCTACCGATAAGTTCAAGTCTCGAAAGGCCTCAAACAACTTCAATTCTTCCATCATCAGAGTTGCAGTGTGTAGAGTCTTCCTGCTCAGGGCGTCGGCTACCACGTTTGCCTTTCCTGGGTGGTATTTAAGTTCAAAATCGTAGTCCTTCAGAAATTCCATCCACCGACGTTGCCGCATATTCAGCTCCTTCTGGTCGAACAAGTACTTCAAACTCTTATGATCGCTGAACACGTCAAACTGCGAACCATACAAGTGGTGCCTCCAGATTTTCAGTGCGAACACTATAGCTGCTAACTCCAAGTCGTGCGTCGGATAATTTTCTTCGTGAGGCTTCAGTTGTCGAGATGCATAAGCTACTGCCATACGGTCCTGCATCAACACGCATCCAAGTCCTTTCAGCGACGCATCGCAGTAAACTTCGAACTTTCGAGTAGGATCTGGAATCGTGAGTACCGGAGCACTCGTCAATCTGCTCTTTAGCTCCAAGAAACATTCCTCGCAGGCTTCAGTCCACTCAAAAGGCTTATCCTTCCGAGTGAGACGAGTAAGAGGTTGCACTATTTGAGAGAAATTCTGGATGAACCTTCGATAATACCCAGCCAGACCTAAGAAACTTCTTACTTCAGTGACAGACTTGGGTCGTTCCCAATTCATAACAGCTTCAACCTTGCTGGGGTCCACCGCGATACCTTCTGATGAAATGACATGGCCCAGAAACTGGACCTCTTTAAGCCAAAACTCGCACTTCGACCATTTTGCGTACAACTGCTTCTCCTTCAAGACTTGCAAGACAATCCTCAGATGTTCCGCGTGCAGCTCTTCATTAGCCGAGTAAATCAGGATGTCGTCGATAAACACAATTACGAACTGATCAAGAAACGGGCGGAAGATGCGGTTCATGTAGTCCATGAATACCGCTGGAGCATTCGTAAGTCCGAATGGGATCACCTGATACTCGTAGTGCCCATAACGAGTCCTAAAAGCGGTTTTCGGAATATCCTCCGGTTTGACCCGGATCTGATGGTATCCCGATCGTAAATCTATCTTAGAAAAGACTCTGGCTCCTCTCAGCTGGTCCATCAAATCGTCGATCCTCGGTAGCGGATACTTATTCTTCACCGTGACTTTGTTCAGCTGGCGGTAATCTACACACAGACGTAAGCTTCCATCCTTCTTCTTAATCAAGATAGCTGGAGCACCCCATGGGGAAGTACTCGGTCTGATAAATTCCTTTGCCAAAAGCTCTTCTATCTGCTTCTTCAACTCGCGAAGTTCCAACGGCGCCATACGATACGGGGCAATGGAGATCGGTCCGACTCCAGGAACAAGTTCGATCGAAAATTCTATTTCCCTATGAGGAGGCAATCGAGGTATTTCATCCGGGAATACCTCCTCGAATTCTCTAACTACCGGTACATTCTGAATTTGGTTGTCAACCGAGGTCTCAGCCTCGATCGACAAGAGATATCCTGCTGCTCCCTTGCGGAGCTCTTTTCTAACTTGCAATAAGGAAATGAGAGAGAAAGGTTGAAAATTACCATCCTTTGCAGGAACAATGACCTTCCCCGCTCGACAATCCAAGGTTATCCCGTTTTCCGTCAACCAGTCCATACCGATAATCACATCGAAGTTGAATACCGGCAGGACCACCAAGTTAACTGTATACGTGTTCCCTTCAAACTGCAAGGTAACACCTCTGCAGATCTCCGAAGCTGTGCACGATCCACCAGTAGGAGTGCTGATGTGTAACTCGTAAGGTAACGGGGTTGGGGTGATGCCTATTTTCAAGGCAGTATGCTTTGCCATAAAAGAGCCAGACGCTCCAGAATCAAAGATAACAGAAATTGGGTGACCATTCAGAGTGACATTACCTTTGATCAGGTTGGGAAACTTCTGCGCTTCATTTGCATCCAAGGTGAACACTCGAGCTTGCGGAGGCTGTTGGTCAGCGTTCTGGGGGCACTTGTAAGCGAAATGACCTTGCTGGCCACATCTGAAGCATGCATTGTTGCCCTTGCGACAAACTCCAGAGTGGTTCTTTCCACATGTAGCACAAACAGTCGCGCCCTGTCGTCCAGTCGATGATTGACCCACCGTAAAGTTTCTCTTAAAGTTTCCGGGTCGCGCTTGCAATGGCGTACCTCTGCCTCGACCCCTACCAGGTGCCGTCCTGAAGAATCTGCCTGCTCGGTTTCCTCCGTGGAATTGTGTTGGTGGCTTGTTCAAGTTCTTGGCCTCATTAATAATTCCTTCGGCCTGACGACTCTGGTTGATGAGTTCTGGAAGTGTACGATTAGCCGTTGTCAAGATGAGCTTGCGAATTTCCGGATGTAATCCGCTCTCGAACTTCTCTACCTGCCATTCTTCATCATAGATGTTCCGATCGAAGTTGGCGTACTCGATCAGCTGCCCGAACTTTGCGATATACTCGTTAACCGTCATGTTATCCTGCCTGAGAGACAGCAGTTCAGTGTGTTTCATCCTCCTTATTGCCTTAGGAAAATACTTGTCCAAAAATACTTGTCTGAACACAGCCCATGTTAGTTCCACGTCCTGAGCTCTCAGCAGAGCCCTCGCACCAGTCCACCACGTTAAGGCTTCTCCCATCAGCTGGTACGACGCGTAATCAGTCTTCTGCGCTTCCGGGCATGCCATTCGTTCAAAGATATGCTCGATCATCTGCAGCCACTTTGCTGCAGCCTCGGGGTTGTCCTCACCCTCAAAGGTGGGTGGTTGGAAGTTGCGGAAGTCTTTCAACCTCCGACGGGCAATTTCTTCTGCATTCTCATGCAGTGGGGGTTGGTTCTGATTCTGTTGTCTATGGTCGCGCCACTCTTGGCTCATATTCTGGATGAACGTTGCCAGTCCTCCAATAGTGGTGATAAGATCTTCTTCTGCATCGCCAGTCCTTCCCCGAGTTGAACCTCGACCACCTGCCATGATTCTGCACTCACAATATCAGGAAATGAGTTGATCAGGCTCACCGCAAGTTATCCATGGCAGCAGTCTCAAGTAGGTACTCGAGTTCAATTCGGACAAGTTAGCTATGCATCCGTGTCTTATCACAGAACAGTCCTAACAATCTAACTATCCTAGCTAACATATACTTAACTATAGCACATTTAGACAGTCAATCAGCAGATAAGCACAATCAACAATCAATTTCAATCAAACACAAGCAAATCCATGGACCAAACTGCTCTGATACCAATTAGTGTAACGCCCTCCCTTGTATGCATCCAAGAGAGTCGTTTGCTAAGCGGAATTAGAGTCGTTAACGTCACATGAGCTAATAAAGCAGTATACAAATCCGTATAAAATTTTTCAACACTTAAATTCCTTTCATAAAGGTTTTCCAAAATAGTCATTGTTCACAAAGGTTCCAACTAACATAAAGATGATAAGGACTACAGCCATCCAAAAGTACCAAAATATTAATCATTACAGTTATCCAGTTTAAACAAACAGCAACAATGATAATCCACGCATCAGCAATCAACAGCAAACATCATGTCTTCAAGTGCTTTTATGTCCTCCTGCCATTTAGGAAAATAGCAGCCCCGAAGGGGTGAGAATAATCCCAGTAGTGTGGCAATAAAACCAGTAATATAACAATATTAACTAGGCACAAAATTAGAAACAGTCACTTCAACATATCCTTGTTCCTTTTCCTTTTTATCATATTCATATATTGCGTATATAACGCCTTTCCTTTGCGCTTTTAGCACCGTCGTGCGCGCACTTCCCAGTGGAATCAAATATACCCTTGGCACCTGAGCTCCATGTGGATTCCATCTGAGGGCCTATGCGGACTGATGCCAAGTGTCCCATACCCCGGTACCTTGGGGATGCCTATATGATGCTTGCTCAAACACATGGTCCTGTACATAACTATTCTAAAACAAGGCCTATATGATCATGATATATGTATGTCATGCTATGCTTTCACACACAAAGCGTAAAAATGCGGTATAATGTAAGATGCATGCTTATATACCTTTCATATGCGTTATGCTGCCACATAACGTCTTACCTCATAGTCATCACGACACATTTTGGCAGTTTCCTTTCATTATAATGGAACATAACATTTTTACGGCATATGGAGCATCATGTTACAATTCTATACCAGTAGTCAATAGTCACATTAGGCTTCATCGCCTGACACTTACCTTAGCTTTCCTTAAATATTACCAACGGCAGCGAAATATTCTCACTTCTTAAGCGCACCTAAATCAATTAAAACTAATCATTTACAGTGGCTATTTACAGCAGAACAGAGAGCATACAGCAGTGGCTTACAGCAGCCAAAACAGTGAACATACAGCAGCAAAACAGTGAGCATACAGCAGCAAAACAGTGAGCATACAGCAGTGTTTACAGCAGCCAAAACAGTGAACATACAGCAGCAAAACAGTGAGCATACAGCAGCAAAACAGTGAGCATACAGCAGTGTTTACAGCAGCCAAAACAGTGAACATACAGCAGCAAAACAGTGAGTATACAGCAGTGTTTACAGCAGCCAAAACAGTGACGTTTTAAACTTTTCCAAAACAGAAACAGTGGCGTTTTTAAAACAGAAACAGTGGCATTTTTAAAACAGAAACAGTGGCACTTGAACTTCCAAAACAGTGGCATAAACAGTGGCCTATCATGGATTAAAACAGTGACATTTTATGCATACAAACAGTGGCATAGAAGGGCTAAAACAGTGGCATTTTTATGCATAAAAACAGTGGCATATGATGACTAAAACAGTGGCATTTGAGGCATAAAAACAGTGGCATTTATGCATATAAACAGTGGCATTTATGCATATAAACAGTGGCATGGAATGACTTAAACAGTGGCATTTTTATGCATAAAACAGTGGCATTACATGGCTAAAACAGTGGCATTTTTATGGCATTTTAAGCATGGAAACAGTGGCATTTTAAGCATGAACATAGTGGCATTACATGGCTAAAACAGTGGCATTTTAAGCATGGAAACAGTGGCATTTTAAGCATGAAAATAGTGGCATTACATGGCTAAAACAGTGGCATTTTAAGCATGGAAACAGTGGCATTACATGGCTGAAACAGTGGCATGTCATGGCTGAAACAGTGGCTTAAAATGTGCAGAAACAGTGGCTTAAAATGTGCAGAAACAGTGGCTTAAAATGTGCAGAAACAGTGGCTTAAAATGTGCAGAAACAGTGGCTTAAAATGTGCAGAAACAGTGGCTTAAAATGTGCAGAAACAGTGGCTTAAAATGTGATTTTTAGGGACCGAAACAGTGGCATTACATCTCCAAAACAGTGGCATTTACATAAGGAAACAGTGGCACATTTCTCTTTAAAACAGTGGCCTAATCATACAAGAATTAGTGACCTAGCTCAAATATAACCATAAGATTTTTATGCATATAATTCATCATGAAATAGCTCCACCATTCTAATTTTTTACCATGCTCATACTTGAATCCCAAAACAACACATACACAAGGAGTCATTTAAGCATACATACATGGCTACACAAAGAAAGAGTTCAAGGTTTAAAGCCTACCTCTTGTAGCACACCCTTCAAAGTCACACACCACCTTCAAGCTTCTCTACACAACAAATCCTTACTTCCTATGGTGATCTATGCGCAACAAGGTGAGAAGGAAGGCTAGCACAAGCTTGGTGTATGGTTGAGGTGAAGGAGAGGGGAAGTTGGCTTGACAAAGTCTTCTTGCTCCAAGGTGGCTTGTTGGTGGCTAGAGGGAGTGAGGAGGAGGAGAATTTGCTGCACAAGTGAATGGGGGCAGCCCCTCTTGTGCGCAAATTTAAAGAGAGGGAGGAGAGGAGTTGCTATGATTAACCATCATGGAAGGTTCAGATTTCTTGGGGCTGAATCTAAGGCTGAATCAAGCAAGGTTTGCTTCTTCTTTACTCTATTTACATGCAAGAGGTGAGGGAAGATTTGTTCAGCTTTGAGGGCTGTCCAAGGCAGGGAAATTTCTGCACAAATGATCATGAGTTGCGCATGAATGGAGTGGGAAGGAAGGGTCAAGTGCACATGCAAGAGCTTAGCTAAGTCAACAAGTAAACTAACCATGTGGCAGCCCAAAAATCTGCACTTATGCAGTCCTTGGTGCGCAAATCATGAGAGGAAAAGAGGTGCATGTGGGTGCAGATTTGTGACAGTCCAAGCACTCAAATAGGGCTGTCCTTGTGCAGAAAAATTCTGCATAAAAAGCCAAGCTATGCGCACAATGATGAGGGGTGAGGGAGGTTCACTAAGTCCACAAGCTAGAGGGCTTTGTGGCAGCCAAGGATTCAGATTCATGCAGCTGACCTCTGCACAAAAATGATGAGAAGGCAGTCTCATGATGCATGTGGAAGGAGGAGGAGGTTTGACTTATGATGGCTGCAAAAGCTTGCAACAAAATCTGCACAATGCAGTCTAATGATGGAAGTGTAAGAGGGTTCTCCAAGTCAACAAGTTAGGCAATTTGGTGACACAAGAAATCTGCACAAAAGTCCCTCCCATGTGCGCCTAAATGGATGAGTATGCAGCCCAAAAACATGCTAAATTGCACATGTGTCCACCATGCAATAAAATTAAAATCAAGTGTGTATAATCAAGATGAGGTGGCGGTCAAACATGAAGGAATTAGGCAGATTTTTCTAAGTGTAATCCATCTACTTGTGCGCATAAAAGAGAGGGTAAACATGAAGCCAAGTGGTTGTTTCTTGATGCACAAGACACCCAAAATGGGCAAGGTTTAGGGGAAATAAGAATGGTTACAATTTTGGGCTGAATTGGCTTGATCCAAGAGCCATCCTTGGGCCATTGGCCACACACACACAAAGGATCCAAACACCCAAGTCCAAAAACAACAAGTCTATACACACTCAAGCCCACATCCAAACACTAATGCCTTCTAGCACACACTCACATTATTCATAAGATCAAGTTCACATGTCTACATATGTAACTTCCTATGATTTAATTTAATTAACTACCTTAGTCTTATCCAAGAAATAAAGATCAAACGATTCACAAACCATTACCCATAAACCATACATCCGAATTCCACACATGTACACATAGCATATAGTACTTAGGTATTTTACTAATTATGCGGGATGTTACAGGATTACATTTACATTTACAACTTTAACTTTAAACTACAAATATTTACATATTACACTTCACTTGCCAAATAAATCCATAAACTAAAATGACATGATAGCTAAACTATGCACCACTGCTCCACTCGTCATCATGCGGGCTTCTTGCCCGCTGCTCCATATCCACTGGTACATCCTGAAATAATGCCCCGAGACGGGGTGAGATATACGGATATATCTCAGTAACTATAACACCTCATAATTCTAAAATAAGTAATTAAAGTGTTAAGTGAGAAATTAAGTGAAGGATTAGTGAAAATCCCAAAGAATAGGCCAAAATACAAAGAAAGGGCAAAACGGTAATTAGCCAACACGCAACCCTAGGAAGGTAAAAAATTGAGCAGGAGGTCTCAGATGATAAAAATAAGCCTGGAAATGGATTCAGAACGAAAAATTGAGTGGATAGGCAAGTTTCAGAAAAATCAGTGAATAGTGTTTTTCGCGGGTAAAAATACCGCAGTCAGATTGCACCGTAAAACGTGCCAGTGGAATTTTGAGCTCCAAGTTTCAAATATTGATTTTAAATGGTCCATAGAAATAGGAAATATGATTTCTGATAAAATTTGAGAAATTTAAGTCAATTTGTGGAAGTTTGTCAACGGAGCGCGCTGTACCTTAAAGCAGTGTTTTTCCGAACAACCGGAAAGCTCCAAATTTTTATCTGAAAGAGTAAAATTAAAGGATTTTGTTAAGATGAAAAATTATAATTTCTCATTAGGTTTTTAAATTGTGAATTTTAGTGATGACCGGAGGGAAATTCGGGTGAGTTTTAAATCACGTGGGATCCGGTACCCAGTTAAAGTTAATAAAACACTTGAAATCTCCTATTCATCTTAAATTTCTCCCGTCTTCTTCCCGTTCCAGCAGCGCCCTCACAGCCCCTTGGCCACCATTTTTGTGAAATTTGCTCCTTTCTCACAAACCAAGCTATACTCAACCAAATTCAACGATTCTTGTCTTGAATCTTGATGGAAAACACCTTCTGAACCCATTGGTACAACTTTTAAACCTTGAAACTGCGTATTTGGGGAGATCTGCACCAAAATCAGATCCGAAATTTTGAGAAATTTTGGTGTTCATAAAGCTTTTTCATGCTCCAATGGTGGAGTATGCTTAGGAGGAGCCATATACCTTGCAATTGGGTAAGTTATTTCAACATTTCATTGGTTGATTTTTGAATTTGGATTATGGACCCTAAAGAGGGATTTTGTGATATGTTGTGTTAGAGAGCTCAAATAAAAAATGTCTATTAGATGATAATGTCTTAGAATGATGTATTAATGCTAGAAATCCAATGAAAATTTTAAGCGAAAAAAATGGATTTTAACTTAGAAAAAAAATTGGTGCATGAAATGGATTTTTGAGTTTTGTGTTAATGTGTGGTATAGTGAATTGTAGTGTGATTATATGATGATATGAAGTGATTATGTGAGTGGTGGACCATAGGAATTGAGTGGAAATCCTTGGTTTGGACTAACCAAGATTAGGCCATTTATGTACAATTGAGCAAATTGATGTTTTAGAACACTTTGGTGTTTTGTTGTGTGATGGAAAAGTTATTAGATGGGTTGTGTGGTGATTGGCATGTGGAAAAATCAATGTAAAAATGATAAGTGTTGAAAGTGGCAAAATGTGCCTAAAGTGTAATAATTCGCAAAACGTTGCGTAAAAGTCGTAAAACCGAAAAACGACGATTGAACTAGCCTTTGGGTAACCTAAGTAAGTGAATTAAAATGAGGAAGAAAATTTAGAAAAATAAAACCTAAAATAACCCTATGATGGCCGAACCTTAGAGGGAGAGAAGAGGAATTTGACGTTTTTGCGTTTTGACGTATTGTGACTGAAACTGACGGCTGTGCATGGTTGTACAGGTTGCCGTACGTGGACATAGACTTGGAACAGTGAAACAGTGGATTGCCCTTGGTCCTGGATCAAGTGGATAGAGGCGTTCCCGGAGAATCAAGCTGTAAGTGGAGTTATGCGGAGCTCAGTGAAAGGAAAAAGAAAGGTAACCTCTTGGTACTGGGGCTTGTTCCCCTTTTGTGTTCCACCTTGCTAGTTGATGGCAATGGTAGGAAGTGTGTATGAGTAGTGTAGAACAGCATGAGCATGCATGTGCATTATCACAGTGGGTACTTATGTACCAGATCTCTGGCCAGTAGATATTTTTAGCCTTCGGGCAAGTGTTTCCGGACTGCCACTGGATAGGTCTCCGAGAGGGAGTTCCAGTTGACCCAGGGTCGTGGTGTGTTATCCGGATAGGAGCACACTAGGTTGTCTCGGGTGTATATGGTTGGAAGGGGTACCTTGGTGGGTTGTTCTATGAACACGCCAGGGGTAGTACCCATAGGCGTATAGCCGAGGACATGGCGTGGTATTGGTAGCTACCATCCCGCATGTCGTAGTTGTTCTGATATATCCCCCTTTCTCTAAATCCCTTGCTTTATCCCGTTTTATAACAGTGGTGTTGTTTTTATGCTATTTGTATACATCGAAGTGAACCATTGGGTGGAGTTTTCTCCAGAACCTCTTGGTTACTGAGATATATCCGTATATCTCACCCCGTCTCGGGGCATTTATTTCAGGATATACCAGTGGACACGGAGCAGCGGGCAAGAAGCCCGCATGATGACGAGTGGAGCGGTGGTGTATAGTGTACTTTTTGGTGGCCATTTGGTCCAGGCCGGACTTAGAGCATGAACATGTATATGTATGTAGGAGGAGTCCATTAGCATTATGTTCATGTTATTTTGCCTAAGTTTAGTTTCATGTCATTTTAGTTATGAATGTATTTGGCAAGTGATGTTGTAATATGTAAATATTTGTAGTTTAAAGTTAAAGTTGAAAATGTAAATGTAATCCAGTATTGTAAATGTACCATGGATGTATGTAATGTGATGGAAGGGCTTTAGGCCTATTGTAGGTTTATGATTACTTGCATTATGGTTTATGCATGAAAATGTTTATGTTTTAAGTGTTTATTGGATTGGGTTGTAAGTGCCCCAAGGCGTTGTTGGACCTTGTGTGTGCCACCCATTGGATTTTGCTGGATTTCAGGTATAATAGTGGTGTTAAACAGGTTATGAAAATTTGGGGATTCTTGGAAATACAAAGGAAACTCTGGCGAATTTTCTGTAGAATTGGCAGTTTTTGGGTGAACTTTGGAGGAGCGTATCTCTCTCCATAGTGGTCCGATTGGGACGTGCCATACGCCATTTTGAAGCTTAAGATGTCCCCTACGTTGTGTCAAAAGCCTAGGTTCATTGGTGGTGTGCGCAGCCCATGGGGGCTGTTGTCACGCACTGCCCTGTTTCTGGCCAGCACCAGTGGGCAGATTCGGGTCTGGGTTGGGAAATTAATTCCCGCTTCGTTACTTGGTCAAATTAAGCGTACGATATATCAAATCGAAGTTTGAGGTGTCTAGTTTATGGTGTAAAATTTTGAGAGGCAGTGTCCTTGTGGTTAGGTGCAGTTTATTCCTTGAAGTTTGGACGTTTTAGACTGTTTCGGAGTTGGTAGGCAATGTTGTTTGTCCATCTTCAAACGGCAATAACCGGAGCTCACGAGCTCGGAATCGAGTGTGTGATAGCTTGTTAGAAAGGTAATTGAATAAGGAAAAAAGATAACTTGGAGTTTAAGTTCGGATTTTTATTTTGTGTTCGTAGAAAAACAATTAGCAAGTCCAGTTAAGTGGTAAAAACGTAAAAGCGAGAAATTGGCTAAGTGGGTTTCTGGGAACCCCTTAGTATCTTGTAGGTAATAAAATAAAGTGTATAAATTGTTAAGAAAGTCTTCCACTAGTGTTTCAGTTACGGTCACAGCTTTTTATTATTACGCTTTTTATACTTTTACTGTTCGCGTAATAATCGGAAAAAGTTTATTCTCATTTTTATAAATGAACTGCTGTGATTGTAACTGCGCTTAATATTATAATTAATGTTAACAATACCGGTACGTAACGGGCTGTTACATTTTATGGTATCAGAGAAGTTTTGTTAGGGAACTCTGATAATATATATAGATGTGTTGTGTGCTACATAGTTGTATGTAGATTCTTATCGATTACTGTATATGTAATTCCTTAGTGTGGGTCTGATCAATCCATTCCTTTGTGTTACATCTGTGGTCATTGTAAGAAGCCTGCGTAGTAACCTTGAAGCACCGAGTGTGAGTCTTTAGCCTGATGTTGTGGCTGCAGTGTTAACTGCTCCATGGACAAAGGATGGCAGTAAGTCAAGTATGAATATTAGAAGGCATAAAAGAACAGACATAAATATTATATCTAACTTCGATGAAAGTCAAGAGAAAAGTGTATTATAAGTAACAGTGGTGTACAATTTATGATATTTACAATATGAGCATTGACGAACCTTGTAGTACTATGAAAGATAAACATATAACAGAGATGAGCTTATGAGATTGGTGAAATTCCAAGTATATGTGTAGTATAGTAAGACAGTTATGTACAAGTGGTCTTGGTGAATAGACTTCATCAAGGAGAGAGGTTTTGAACCTGAAGAATTATTGAGAAAAGGGAACAGATATTCGTATGCGTGAGTTAAACACGTCATGTTTGATTAGCAGTTATGAGACCAGGACAAGTGCGGTGCACTTGAATGAATTGGGATGGTCCAAGCAGAGAAGCAAATAGAATATTCGATGAGTAATCCTACGAGATTTGACCACTTGAAAGTATGATGCTGGTAGATTGGTAATGTGAGAGATATTGAAATATGGGAGTAAATTCCATAAAGAGGTAGTGTTGACTAAACACAAGTGAGGTGAACTAAGGATGAGTATATTATTATGTGTAATATGTATGAGGAAAAGTGAAGGAATTGCCATGGATGACCCAAGATCTATGTACCATGAAGACACTATTGCAGTTAGTGGAGGTCGACTCAGATTGGCAGGCGTATCAGTGATAAAGGAATAGGATGGTTGAGATGTACAGTCATTGTATGAAAATAATGAGAATTGTAAAGAAATTATGATCTTATGGTATATGTATAAGTACTACTAAGAGTAGTGCGCTTATGAAAGTATTGGTATTTGATACGGAGGGACAGACAGAGTAGAGGTAATTTCAAGGTAAAGGGATATTTTACAACCACCAAGGGTGGAAGTGATCAGAAAAATTGATGAGTTGCTCTACAGTATTGAGCATATGTTATGTGAGCCGTGACGGGCAATGGACTAGAACAGTTGCATAAGTTGTGAGTTATTGTTGTATAACAATAAGGTGAGATGGTATGATTAGTGAATGAATGAATGTAAAGCTTAATGTGAAATCAAGTGATTAGTATACGAACCAAGTGACAATAAAGTGCGAAAGTAAGAGGTTAATGAAAGAACTGATGTGTAAAGTGTGCAGAGAGTGTGGAATATTGTGGTCAGCAAGAGAGTTAATGTGTAATTCAAGATGAAAATGATAAGATTTGTTAGTGAACTGAGGTATAAAATTCAGTGCAAGGATTGAGGTGAAGTAGTTATCTGTGATTCGACGGAAATGATTGGAAGATCCCTGTGTGATGGGAAATGTGAAACTTATACTGAGAAATAGAGATGTGTACAGAACTTTGAGGAAATTTAGCAATTATGGATTAGGGATTATGTTATGAACCATGGCAAGTGATTAGTCAAAGTAAAAGAGTAAACAATCTGTGAGAAGAATAAGCAAGGAAGAGATAATGGACTACGGACTGAACGGTAACAAGACAGAAGGAACTATTACGAGTTAGAAGATGTGTACGAAATTACGAAGAGAATGTGGATTATTATAACCATGATTATGTTATAAACCAGGTCAGAGGGGTAACCGAAACGAAAGTAAACTACCAGTGAGAAGAATGACACGAGAGAGTAAGATGAATTAACTTATATGTAACAGGTGTATATTATACCACTACGACTAAGAGTATGGGGGCAGCCCATGTGGTAATACAGAACAGTTTTGATGTTATATACAGAGGTGATACAGACACCAAATGGACTGGGTTCATGTGTGATCGGGAGTGCACGGTGTACCAGTTTGCTGTTATATACAGATGTATTATGAGTATAAATTTCTCTGTGCACTGGGGGCATGTAATATGATTTGATAGTAGGGAGATCTCAGTGGGGGCCTATGTGCCAGGAGTGTATAGCTATCTCGGTGCGGGTTAAGTTCCCGGAGACTAGTAGTATTTGATATGAGTAATGAGAAACGAGGAAGTATTCCACCTTGGTGTAACGGTTAGTATGGTGGAGATAATTTATGTAATTGCTCAAAGAAGAAACATTTGGGGGGATGCCTTAGAATAGAGATAGCTAGTAGTAAGTCGTTTTTTACGGAATGGATCATATGGGTGGATTCTCTGATCGGTGAGTCATGGCATCTGGGGCCCTTAGGACAGCAAGAGCTCGAGGGGTTAAACCTGTGAATGTTGTTACCCACTGTATTGGGAGGGTTTTTCCATATGGTTAACGCAAGATACGAGGTTATATATTTGTAAATGGACACTAGTATGTCAGGTTTGGATATAAGAGTTGTGGCTTAGTGTGCAAGAACTTCGAAGTGTGATAGTGAAGCACTATTGTGGGTGTAAAGAAAGTTTGATGAAATAAATTTTGTCTCTAAGTGAAGTAGTAAGTTAGTTGGAACCCTCGTCTTATGACCAAAAAGGGATGATAAGTGAGTTAAAGTTGACAGAATGAGTAAGTGTCCTTCTAGGAAGGCTAGTGATGACCAAGAATTCAGCTTAAAACAGAAAAGTGTGAGCCCTAAGGAAAAGATAAATTGAAATAGAGTCAAGTGCGAACGTGTATTCATAGATGGGAACTAAAGTTGTAATTGATTACCAAAAAGTGAATAGCTTGGTTTTGCTGGTAAAGTTGATTGAGAAATGTTGTATGTAATCGCATATGCCACTTATGGTGGAAAGTGTGTGGAAAATGTACAATGATTGATGATGTTTTGAATAAGTACTAATGAGGTATGGACGAGTGTTTGTGGTAATTTTGAATATTCTGAGAGACTGATATACCAACTGGTGGGGAATTATAGAAGTGGTGGCAATAATGGAATTGATTTTAAGTGATTTGATAATTAAGTGTCAAGGATTCCTAGTGAATAGGACTTGTATATGAGAGATATGACATTTTAAATAGTCCATCAGTTAATCGTGAAGTGGGTCCGAAATTGATTCGTTCCAAAGGGTTTAGTGGAAGTGAGTAAAGCTGTAAAGTAATGGTGTTTTGAGTTGGACATCCAGGATTAAATGATGATGATTACGAGAAAGAGGTATAAATGAGTGGAACATAAGGATAAGTTATAACATCGGAGTAGAACGAAAGTTGAAAATAGTTAGTGGGTGAAAATATTAAGCATGAGTCCTCGATATGGAGGTCATTGATGAGTGTTGTGTTTAGACCGTGAGAGGTCTGAGTATAGAGTTGAGCTGACTGAGTTGATAAAGTTGAGAAGGTTCAGTTAATGAAGATAGTAACAGTGGAAGTAAATTATGAATATGATTACTAGATGGGAAGATTCAGGAGTGTGTGTGGTTAAAAGACCTTAAAAGGTTAATCGAAGAGATAAACTATTGTGAGGGTTGTTAGTTTCGTATCACAAGGAGAAAATATAGTAGTGAGTTCCTAAGAAGAGGTGAAGACACGTGACAAGGAAAAATAAGGTATATGAGTATAGAAATTAATGTGAGTCGAAATCATAAGAAATGACAAAGTGCCCTTGAAACTAGAAAGGATGTGCTTCGGTGAAAGCTAAGAAAGCAATGAAATCATAAGAGCAGTGACAGTAATTGAAAGGACTAGTATGTTTGAGTATGGTTGAAACAGTGAGGACAGCGAAAAGAGTTAAGTGCTAAAGAAAGTGTGAAGATATATGAGAACAGTTAGAGTCTATTATGGAAACAACTATAGATGTTTGGGAACGACATTGGATCCGAAAGACAGATGAAGATGAAAATGAGATGAAGTGAGACAGACAAATTGTAATGTGGTCGTCTATTACCGATGAATTGGTGAAAGTGTAACCGTAAGCTGTGAAGAGCTTAAAGTATTGCGAATTGAAGGTCGTAGCACCATAAATTACAAGTATAAAATGTGTATATGATGAACTACAGTGAGTGAAAAAGCAACAGTGGTTTAAGGAAACAGTGAAAGATATAATGAGTTAAGGGGTCAGATACCCGAAGTTATCAAGTTTGTAAAGGATGAAGTAATCATGGATACCGCAGAAATGAGATTTTCGATTACACCACGTGTTACGGGACCGTTAAGATGTAATTTTGCGGACAAAATTCTAAAAGGTGGGGTGATTATAACACCTCACAATTCTAAAATAAGTAATTAAAGTGTTAAGTAAGAAATTAAGTGAAGGATTAGTGAAAATCCCAAAGAATAGGCCAAAATACAAAAAAAAGGGCAAAACGGTAATTAGCCAACACGCAACCCTAGGAAGTTAAAAAATTGAGCAGGAGGTCTCAGATGATAAAAATAAGCCTGGAAATGGATTCAGAACGAAAAATTGAGTGGATAGGCAAGTTTCAGAAAAATCAGTGAATAGTGTTTTTCGCGGGTAAAAATACCGCAGTCAGATTGCACCGTAAAACGTGCCAGTGGAATTTTGAGCTCTAGGTTTCAAATATTGATTTTAAATGGTCCATAGAAATAGGAAATATGATTTCTGATAAAATCTGAGGAATTTAAGTCAATTTGTGGAAGTTTGTCAACGGAGCGCGCTGTACCTTAAAGCAGTGTTTTTCCGAACAACCGGAAAGATCCAAATTTTTATCTGAAAGAGTAAAATTAAAGGATTTTGTTAAGATGAAAAATTATAATTTCTCATTAGGTTTTTAAATTGTGAATCTTAGTGATGACCGGAGGGAAATTCGGGTGAGTTTTAAATCACGTGGGATCCGGTACCCAGTTAAAGTTAATAAAACACTTGAAATCTCCTATTCATCTTAAATTTCTCCCGTCTTCTTCCCGTTCCAGCAGCGCCCTCACAGCCCCTTGGCCACCATTTTTGTGAAATTTGCTCCTTTCTCACAAACCAAGCTATACTCAACCAAATTCAACGATTCTTGTCTTGAATCTTGATGGAAAACACCTTCTGAACCCATTGGTACCACTTTTAAACCTTGAAACTGCGTATTTGGGGAGATCTGCACCAAAATCAGATCCGAAATTTTGAGAAATTTTGGTGTTCATGAAGCTTTTTCATGCTCCAATGGTGGAGTATGCTTAGGAGGAGCCATATACCTTGCAATTGGGTAAGTTATTTCAACATTTCATTGGTTGATTTTTGAATTTGGATTATGGACCCTAAAGAGGGATTTTGTGATATGTTGTGTTAGAGAGCTCAAATAAAAAATGTCTATTAGATGATAATGTCTTAGAATGATGTATTAATGCTAGAAATGCAATGAAAATTTTAAACGAAAGAAAAAAAATTGGTGCATGAAATGGATTTTTGAGTTTTGTGTTAATGTGTGGTATAGTGAATTGTAGTGTGATTATATGATGATATGAAGTGATTATGTGAGTGGTGGACCATAGGAATTGAGTGGAAATCCTTGGTTTGGACTAACCAAGATTAGGCCATTTATGTACAATTGAGCAAATTGATGTTTTAGAACACTTTGGTGTTTTGTTGTGTGATGGAAAAGTTATTAGATGGGTTGTGTGGTGATTGGCATGTGGAAAAATCAATGTAAAAATGATAAGTGTTGAAAGTGGCAAAATGTGCCTATAAAGTGTAATAATTCGCAAAACGTTGCGTAAAAGTCGTAAAACCGAAAAACGACGATTGAACTAGCCTTTGGGTAACCTAAGTAAGTGAATTAAAATGAGAAAGAAAATTTAGAAAAATAAAACCTAAAATAACCGTATGATGGCCGAACCTTAGAGGGAGAGAAGAGGAATTTGACGTTTTTGCGTTTTGACGTATTGTGACTGAAACTGACGGCTGTGCATGGTTGTACAGGTTGCCGTACGTGGACATAGACTTGGAACAGTGAAACAGTGGATTGCCCTTGGTCCTGGATCAAGTGGATAGAGGCGTTCCCGGGAGAATCAAGCTGTAAGTGGAGTTATGCGGAGCTCAGTGAAAGGAAAAAGAAAGGTAACCTCTTGGTACTGGGGCTTGTTCCCCTTTTGTGTTCCACCTTGCTAGTTGATGGCAATGGTAGGAAATGTGTATGAGTAGTGTAGAACATCATGAGCATGCATGTGCATTATCACAGTGGGTACTTATGTACCAGATCTCTGGCCAGTAGATATTTTTAGCCTTCGGGCAAGTGTTTCCGGACTGCCACTGGATAGGTCTCCGAGAGGGAGTTCCAGTTGACCCAGGGTCGTGGTGTGTTATCCGGATAGGAGCACACTAGGTTGTCTCGGGTGTATATGGTTGGAAGGGGTACCTTGGTGGGTTGTTCTATGAACACGCCAGGGGTAGTACCCATAGGCGTATAGCCGAGGACATGGCGTGGTATTGGTAGCTACCATCCCGCATGTCGTAGTTGTTCTGATATATCCCCCTTTCTCTAAATCCCTTGCTTTATCCCGTTTTATAACAGTGGTGTTGTTTTTATGCTATTGATATACATCGAAGTGAACCATTGGGCGGAGTTTTCTCCAGAACCTCTTGGTTACTTAGATATATCCGTATATCTCACCCCGTCTCGGGGCATTTATTTCAGGATGTACCAGTGGACACGGAGCAGCGGGCAAGAAGCCCGCATGATGACGAGTGGAGCGGTGGTGTATAGTGTACTTTATTTGTCATTTTAGTTATGAGCATGAACATGTATATTATGTAAGGAGGAGTCCATTAGCATATGTGGATGTTATTGTAAGTTTAGTTAAAGTCATTTGAAGTGTAAATGTATTTGGCAAGAATTGTAAATATGTAAATATGTAGTTTAAAGTTAAAGTTGAAAATGTAAATGTATCCAGTATTTAAATGTTTATGATTATCCGTGTGATGAATTATGCATGAAATTGAAAGTTGGTGATTACTTGATTATGGTTTAAGTGAAACTGTTTATGTTTTAAGTGTAAATTGGATTGGGTTGTAAGTGCCCCAAGGCGTTGTTGGACCTTGTGTGTGCCACCCATTGGATTTTGCTGGATTTCAGGTGTAATAGTGGTGTTAAACAGGTTATGAAAATTTGGGGATTTTTGGAAATACAAAGGAAACTCTGGCGAATTTTCTGTAGAATTGGCAGTTTTTGGGTGAACTTTGGAGAGCGTATCTCTCTCCATAGTGGTCCGATTGGGACGTGCCATACGCCATTTTGAAGCTTAAGATGTCCCCTACGTTGTGTCAAAAGCCTAGGTTCATTTGTGGTGTGCGCAGTCCATGGGAGCTGTTGTCACGCACTGCCCTGTTCTGGCCAGCACCAGTGGGCAGATTCGGGTCTGTGTTGGGAAATTAATTCCCGCTTCGTTACTTGGTCAAATTAAGCGTACGATATATCAAATCGAAGTTTGAGGTGTCTAGTTTATGGTGTAAAATTTTGAGAGGCAGTGTCCTTGTGGTTAGGTGCAGTTTATTCCGTGAAGTTTGGACGTTTTAGACTGTTTTGGAGTTGGTAGGCAATGTTGTTTGTCCATCTTCAAACGGCGATAACCGGAGCTCACGAGCTCGGAATCGAGTGTGTGATAGCTTGTTAGAAAGGTAATTGAATAAGGAAAAAGGATAACCTGGAGTCTAGGTTTGGATTTTTGTTTTGTGTTCGCATAGAAAAACAAATTAGCAAGTCTGGTTAAGTGGTAAAAACGTAAAAGTGAGAAATTGGCTAAGTGGGTTTATGGGAACCCCTTAGTATCTTGTAGGTAATAAAATAAAGTGTATAAATTGTTAAGAAAGTCTTCTGCTAGTGTTTCAGTTACGGTCACAGCTTTTTATTATTACACTTTTTATACTTTTACTGTTCGCGTAATAATCGGAAAAAGTTTATTCTCATTTTTATAAATGAACTGCTGTGATTGTAACTGCGCTTAATATCATAATTAATGTTAACAATACCAGTATGATAATGGGCTGTTACAGTAACCAAGAGGTTATGGGGAAAACTCCGCCCAATGGTTCACTTCGATGTATATCAATAATATAAAACCAACGTCACTGTTATAAAACGGGATAAAGCAAGGGATTTAGANAAAGGAGGATATATCAGAACAACTACGACATGCGGGATGGTAGCTACCAATACCACGCCATGTCCTCGGCTATACGCCTATGAGTACTACCCCTGCGTGTTCATAGAACAACCCACCAAGGTACCCCTTCCAACCATATACACCCGAGACAACCTAGTGTGCTCCTATCCGGATAACACACCACGACCCTGGGTCAACTGGAACTCCCTCTCGGAGACCTATCCAGTGGAAGTCCGGAAACACTTGCCCGAAGGCTAAAAATATCTACTGGCCAAAGATCTGGTACATAAGTACCCACTGTGATAATGCACATGCATGCTCATGCTGTTCTACACTACTCACACACACTTCCTACCATTGCCATCAACTAGCAAGGTGGAACACAAAAGAGGAACAAGCCCCAGTACCAAGAGGTTACCTTTCTTTTTATCCGTCCACTGAGCTCCGCAGAAACTCCACTTATAGCTTGATACAGGGAACGCCTACACAGAGGACCATTCCACACACTTAGACCTCGAACCCACTCATGAATTTCAACATCTTGATGTAATGCATCACTTACCTCAATCCACTTGATCCAGGACCAAGGGCAATCCACTGTTTCGCTGTTCCAAGTATATGTCAACGTACGGCAACCTGTACAACCATGCACAGCCGTCAGTTTCAGTCACAATCCGTCAAACGCAAAAACA
>JAVKPL010004053.1:0-70000 GCA_032173675.1 Gastrolobium villosum
ATCTTTCAAAAGGTTTTATATTTATTATGTTAGGTAACTCAATTCTATTTTTCTATACACAACAAAGAAAAGCAAAAAAGTGAAATAATAAAAGAGAGAAAAAAATGTTAACCCCATCTCTTTTATATATATATATATGTAAGAAAGTGAATTAGGTCATTAACATAATAAATATAAAACATTTTTTCAAAATTCATTGATAAGTTTAAACTTTAAAGTTGTTTTTTATACAATTAGGGGTGCTAAATGAACCGAGGGGCCTTTCAGGTGCCATTGGCTCGGCTCGTAAAAGCTTGAACTTACATGTCTAAAATTAGTTGTTGGTATCAGATTTGAACTTGTATAAAAGCTCGTTTAATAAAAAGGCCTCAGGCTCTAAATCAAAAGTTCGGCCTCAGAGCCTCCCAGGCTAGCCTTGTATATTATTTTTTATTTTTAGTTTATATTTTTTATACTATTTGTAATAGTCATCTCTTTCTCCTCAATCCATTTCACCCAATTTTATTGGTTAAATAGACTTTTTAAATGATTTTGTTCTATATTATGCTGCTTGGATATATATTGAATTTATGAATATTTATGGAATTATTAGTGTTGTTGATTGTATATTATGTTTGAATAAATTTTTGTTGTCTTATCTTTTTTGAACAGGCTAAACCAGACTTGTAGTTTTTATAGGCTAACAGGCCGATATTATAATCGTAACAGGTAACAGGCTAAGGCGAGTATGACACGTTTGAACATAGGCTCGACCCGTTAAGACAAAAGCTCGGCTCGGCCCGTTAACACCCCCTATTAATACAACCATTTTTTTAAGTGTTTTTCTAATATTGCATCTCCGTATTGCTGAATTGGAATTCCAAACGGGGATGGACGTTCCCATTTGTTTGTTAGAAAATATTCAGTAACAGGCAACAGCACAGCGCACTTAGCAAGTTTTGCCTTCTGAGAAAAAAATTAAAAGTAGGAGTCACAGTGACAGTAGAGAAAGAAGGATATTTTTATTTAGTTATTATTTTTCTTCTGTCCCTCTAATCGCCGCCCATCCAAAAATGCTAAGATTGGCATGATAAAAGTGATGTTGCTTCTATTTATGTAATATGCAAAGGATGATCACATCTTTGACCAATTCCCTTCTCTCTTTTTTTTTTTTTTTTTATTTTTTTTTTTTTTTTTGTAGTTATGATTTTCACCTCATCTAATGAAGGCTAACAAGTCACAATAGCACGTGAATAATTTAAATCTTCCAGGAGGAAAAAAAATCACAATCAAAATTAAACGGTAATATTCTGATCACAAAGCATACCATGTAAATATAGTTCAATAAAAGTGACATGGTACTCTAATTGATAAGGGAGAAACTACTGCTGCTTAATTGTGCAATAAACTACCCAAAATTAATTAACCTTACATGGAACATGCTAGATGTAATATAAAACTATTGAAGACCATCATCATTTACAAGCTTAAGCTTTTAAGTGAGATGGTTGTTTAACAAAATTGTAATTAGAGGGTATGAATCTGATGAAATCATGGACATCCAAGCTAGCTCCCACGGGAAGGATGGTTTCTGCACACTATAGTCATCTAGAGAGAAGGAAGTGTGGTTAGAGACTATGTGGATAGATAGAACGTGGTATTTTCCAAATATTCTGGGAGAAAAGACCGTATTTTCTTTTTTTAGATTGAGTCCCATCTATTGGTGTCTAATTCAAGTGTCTGTGATTTGAATCATTTTGGTCCAACGTCCAATGATGTACACTTGTAAGCATATTTCAATCACTTTCAATTTTGAGACGATGTTCTCTGCCTCATTTAATTGCCGCCAATGTCACGGAGGGAAAAAATTTAGTTGTCCTATTATAGAGAACATCTTCTATATAATTGTAGTAGGTAAATTTTTCATTGAGCAATTGACATTTAGATTAAAAATATTTCTCTCTCCTTTGTGTACAAATATCACAATTATCCATGAATTTCTATTGGTTAGTAGCACCAAACAAATAGTAGAACAGTGGTATATTAGATTTTTCCCCTATTCTAATGTGTTTCTTCTATCGAGAAATTGACACTTGTATAATTTTTTTGTTTTACTCTCTTCTCTATTCTGATTAGTTATCACATTTTTATTGGTTTGGATCATTTAAAATTTAATGCTCCGACAGCACCAAAACTCTCCTCCTCAATGAGGCTGGCTGAATATCCCACTTTGTACGAACTCTCTGGGGGACACTGAATATGGTTTATTAATTAATTAGGCATTTACCCAATAAAGAACCATGCCTAATAAAGAGATATCATACACGACTATGAAATTCTCCCCACCCCACTCCAAAACAGGCCAGTCTTACGTTGAACATAAACCTATAAAATATACTACAATTTTGAATTAAACAGGTTTTCTATCCCAAAAGGGGAAAAATTAAGCCCAAACAATGTTACAATTACAAACTAAAATATTTGTCACTTACTTTGAAGGATCAAGTTACCCATTAAAAACATGGGCATTGATAATTAAGACATAACCACTCCGCGAACGAACTAATATTGTTGTAATTTTAACAAAAATAGCAAGAAGTCTTCTTGCAGAAAATGGAAATAGTCTTCAAATGCCATTGCCAGATAAAAAGTGAAGCAAGCATTACGATTGATTTAATGATGAGGAGTTTGAGTAAGTTGTATTAGGTTATGTGTTTAATTCTCACAAATATACCCAAAAATAAAATAAAATAAAAAGTGAACTGAACTCTACTGAAGGTACAATTTTATAGCCCATAGGTCACGGGAAAATACAAAAAAAGACATTAATTATGACATATTACTCCAATACATTGGTTTTTATTATAGCATGTGCAGGTAGAGTATCTAATAATCAATTGTCATTACTATAGCACCGGATCCTCGATAATGCTAGAGCTGAACTAGCCTAAATTCTCAACTCTAAAACTCTTTTTAAATAACTTCCAAAAGCTGATCTCTTTTTGGTGCTAGTGCCACCGTATTCGAACAATCATGAAGTGCTTTTATCTTTACAAAGAGGGAGAATTGTTTATCCTTTTATATGACATAATTTATATTTTTTCACTCTCTCATAAAGAGGTGAGACTCACACCTTTATTTTTTTGTCAACTCCTTCTCCTCCTTTATCTATCTCTATCTCTTTTTCTTTTTTAAAATGACATAACTTTACATCCTTAAAAATGATACACACTTTTCCCTTACAAATAATGACGTGTTCTTTAGGTGGAATAGGAGATTCAAGTTGTATACTCCAAAAATGTAACACAAAAATCTCACTTTATCCTACAACTTAATTATTCTGGAGTACAACGACTAACTAATTGAACTTAGCAATTTAGGTGGTGAGCTAACGAAACTACAATGAAAAGTATCAAGATGTAGTGGAAAAGAATGGAAGAGAATAAATCTACTAACTGCATCATTATGTATGTTTATATATCTTTCACTCACTTTTCTATTATTTTATTTTTGACATTCACTATTTTCAAATAGGGAAAAATATTTATCCTTTTAAATAACACAACTTATATTCTTTCACTCTCACAAAGAGGTGAGACTCACACATTTATTTTTTTTGTCAACTCTCTCTCTCCTTCTTTATCTATCTCTTTCTCTCTCTTAAAATGATATAACTTTACATCTTTTAAAATGAGACACACTTTACCCTTTCAAATAATATCTTTTATGCTGACTTCATAGTTTGAATCTTCAAAACAGCCTTGTGCCACCGATGGTGTTTGTGTGTTGTTCCCATTTGTTTGGTGGGGCCTTGCTCTCCAATTTCTTGGAATGTTCTCGTGGGCCAAAGGCAGACAATAGCAGGACCAAAAGCCACGTTTACCATTTCCAATTAACTAGGGACCCAAGATCAATATTCACCAATAGTCCTTACAAAAGCATAAGCCCAGCAAAATGATGGAAACGATTTCTGTCCCTTTCAATAATTTTCCTACGGTTGACCTTGGAAATAAATTTACTGCTCATA
Source organism: Gastrolobium villosum (assembly GCA_032173675.1). Lineage (NCBI taxonomy): Eukaryota > Viridiplantae > Streptophyta > Magnoliopsida > Fabales > Fabaceae > Gastrolobium > Gastrolobium villosum. The sequence continues at coordinate 4,007 of JAVKPL010004053.1, forward strand.
TGGCAATCCTCACAAATTTGAAGGTTCAGAAACAAATTCATAAACTGCATTATCAACTTCAATTGAGCTACTTCCCGGGACTTCCTGAATATTTGAATATGTATTCCTCCTTAGTTTCAGAACCATGTCCAATGTATTTGCTTGGGAATATATATTTGACAAGAGAGCATAATTCCCATCTACATGAGACTCCAATTCAAGAAGATTTCCCATATCTTCTGCTGAAAAGTCTTATGTTAGTGTGTGGGGACAATCATTGATCCTTATTGCCATGCGTTACATTTATTCATTATAAAATTTTCTTTGGCTATCCACGGTTAGAAAAAAAGATTACCTCTGGATTAAAAATCAAAATCTTCTTGTCAGCCTTATCTTCCTAACATAAGCCATTGTATGTTGGCGTGAATCTGGTGGCAGAGGAACATTTGGGTTCTTCAATGGGTCAAAAGACTCAAAACTAAGTATGGTCGCATATGTTTGAGTGTATTCCTCCGTTTAATATTTGGTGGTTAAGCAGGTATCATATTTATGGGAGTATGACTAAATGTGTTGAACAACCACCTCAATAAATGTTACACACCTATTCTAGAAGAAGTGTAGGATTTCTCCCCACCTTTATAAACACAAGAAAGCACTTCTCATGTTGCTGGAGAAGTTCTCTCTCTTATAACATAGACAATGTTTAGGAGAGAAAAAAATAAAAGAGGTGAGGTCCACCATTTCTTGTGTGTGTGCGCAGGAACTCTTGTTCTTCTTACGTAAAATGAGAATTATAAAATGAGAAAAGTGCAGGAATTTTGAACTTTTGTTTATATAAATAGTAATTATTATTTATTATGTCATGGTGAAGTCATGATTAAACTATGTTATTTTATTTATTTTTCTTTATATTAATTTATTTACACATGTATGGTTATAATTGTCATTTTTTCTCTCATTCTTTATTATCATTAATTTACCTTTGTAGAATATGATCCCACATTGCATGTAATAATAAAGAAGGCAAAAATATTTTTGGAGTTGTAGCAGAAAGACTTTATCTAACACAAAGACAAAACTATTAGGATATCACGTTGGATCTTGATAAATTTTTTGTTTTAAAAAATAAATTAATGAATCCCATTTTTTTTATATGAGATAGACATTAGTTTTCTGCTGCAAAAACCAAAAAGTAAGCCCAATAAAGAATGTATTAAAAAGAGAGTGTGAATAATAATCCGTCGCTAGTATTTCCCATCCAAGAATTTGTGGTATTTGCAAACTTCCATTTGTGCATACCATTCGCATCCAAACACTTGGAAACAAAAAAATTGCATAGAGATGAGGAGAGAGAGAAGAATGTTGGTATGTTCGTTCTTGTCATACACAATTGTTCGATCAAAGCATGATGACCTGCCGAGATTATTCCTCCTTCCAAAAACCCTCGTCTTTTTGCTCTTAAACTGCCACCATTCAGCTTCTCCCAACAAAAGGAAAAAGTTAGAAGGCTAATAGGTACAAAAAAATAAATCTAAAAGGAAAATATATTATAAAATAATGCTAATAACATGCTATTTGATAATTCCACCAAATAATCTGAGCCATTCTCTATTGGTGAGGCTAATATTAGATTTCATCCATTAGCAAACTAACATTTTATTAAATTATGGAAAAAAACAATGTCCTCTTAAATGACATAATTTGTATCATTTTACTCTCGCAAATAGATGAGACTCATATCTTTACTTTTTTTTGTCCACTCTCCTTCCTCTGTAATTTATGTTTTTTTCTTAGTTGAAATGACACAAATTTATATTCTTTAAAATGACACATTCCCCCCAAAATATTTCTCCTTTTAAATGACACAACTTGTATCATTTTACTCTCACAAAGAAGTGAGACTCGTACCTTTATTTTTTTATCCATTATGTTACTTCTATAATTTATATGACACAAATTTATATTATTTGAAATGACACATCCTCCCAAATTATATGACATCCAAACAAAGCCAACGAGATAGACACCATCAACCCAAAGCTGAATAAGAGGGCTTTAGGACATGTAGCATCACTGGTCTTATTATTCCTCCAATCACACCCTTCCATCTGCTAGTTCCGAGATTGCCTTGGACTATTCTGCAAGTCCTTTTCTGCTTTACCAATGCTTTTGCCCTTTTGTACTGAAACAAAGGAGAGATATGCTGATGCAATTCCTCCACTATACACACACAGACAGGCTATGAAATAGGTTTAGAGTGGCCAATGATCAACACCTTCTTTTTGGACTTTGCAGCTTAGCTGCCGATTCTCGTTCCTTTATTAATCATTATGAATTTTATGGAGGGACTAAAAAATGAATAATTTATAGTATTAGAAAATCTTAACCATGTCATGTCACCACTCTATAAATACACACGTAAAGCAATTCATGGCACCTTATATCCCATCCTGCTTTCTGAAGTCACAACCACAAGATAATGGGTAGGGAAATTCATGACTCCACAGTCATTCACTCTTCCATTGCTCTGCTACAAGAGAGGTTTAGACAGTTACAAAGAGTGAAAGAAATGAGGGAGGAGAGAGAGCTGCTGCAAATGCTCAGCACTGTACTTAAACATTTGAATTCCAACCCCACTAAGACTTATGAACCAACAAGGTTGTTTTTTCACTCTGAATCGGTCATCCCATCAAGGTCACCACCACCCCATGTTTCTCTTTCTCTATGGCCAGCATCGCAGGGCATGCAGGAGAACAACAGAAGAACTGTTGAGACCCCAGTCTCAATGAACTTGAACTTCACAGGTTGTACACATACACAAGCTTTATGGAAGAACGTTTATGATTGGGATTCTGGCTCTGACTCTGGTGTCGATACATCTCTTCACCTGTGACATGCATATTTGTCTAATTTGTGACTTCATATATAATACCTCTTTTCCTGGCACTAAACTATTAATCAGCATATGTGATGATGGCTAGGCAGTACTAGATTATATTAGGTTTGAAATAGCATGAATTGGAAAGCTGTTTAGAAATGTATTTTTTTTTAATGAATCTTAATTACCTTTTTGCATATTTTTATGGGGATTACTTTTCTCATGTTGCATATTTTTATAGACAAATAATGTGGGTCCCACCAATTTTTAGAAAAAAGGAAAAAGAGAGGCACATTTTTTGAAGTGAGAGTAACATGAGAGATCAATCTATGCAACACAAGAGTGTGATTTTCCTATTTTTATAAGTTTTAATTCTTTGAACAGTTTACGCTACTAATCCGGAATGCGCAATGTTCTTAAACTCGAGTTTCTACGTAGAAATGAAAAGTAATGGTAGAAACGTAAAATGTACAAACGATACGAAACATAAATTTTCTACTTTCTACCACTTGTCAAGATACAAAATTATATATATGCATGTAAAAAAAATCACATAATGAACATGTGTGTTGAGTCACTTATCTATCTAAAAAAGAAAAATATTTTTCATATCCAAGTATCAAAATTATAAATAGTGATAATTAATAAGTAATAGATAACCAACTAATCTGCTCTAACTGCTTTATACACTCTGCATATCTTGAATTATCGCTCATCAGGATATAATTCCACTTCTTTCACTGCGCACGATGATCCAAAAATACAAAATGATTCTCATTGCAGCTTTGTAAGACTTAATTATAAAAAACATATATCCAAACAAAAAGGTATTAAGATATTGTGAATATGATTTGGGGAAAATGAAAATTAAGTTTTTTTTTTTTTGTAAATCTTTTTTTTTATTAAATTTTTAGTTTTAAGTAAAATCGGTCAAAACGGTAAAAACATAAGTTTTTATCATTTTTACGTGCGGTTTCTACCAGTTTTTACCAATGACAGTTTTTAGTTGAATTTTAACATACACCACTTTAGTAATAACATAAATTTTAACATTTTTACACTAATTTTTTTGAGAACAATGGAAATGCAGGGCATATCAAAATAAAAATATTTAAACTTCTTTCAAAAATAACTTCTGGAAATCAAATGGAGAACTTTTCTTTTTCACTTTAAAAAAATTTTGGTGAGTGGCAGAATATCAATGAACCATCTGTCTCATTTTCCGAATCGGTTATAGACTTCTCTGATTCGGTCTAAAATCATGTTTAGTGTACTTTTTTTTAGTTATAGCATCTGTCCTTTATATCTTGTCATCAATCGTTAGTAATATTTTCTTTTCTTTCTTTCTTTCTTGCTCTTTTTTTTTTTTTTTTGATAAACTTCTTTCTTGCTCTTTATTAGCAGTATTTGGTAAAAGGAAATATTTTAAAATCTTTGGAAAAGTAAGATTAGAAATGCGATTTATCTACGTTTAATATAGGATAGTAAAAAAAAATTTCTGAAAAATTGGATTCATAAGATTCATGTTTATGGAAAAAAATTCTATCTTAAAATATCACCAAATGTGTGGTATTTTGAGAATCTCATACGATGAAAATATTTGATAATTTTTTTGGGACATAATTAACCTCCATCCAAACATTTCCATATATATTTTGCCCTATCAAATAACAATATTTTTTAGAAAACTCACTTTTAGATCATATTCCTCACTTTTACATCATATATTCCGGAGAATCGTGATTCCCAAAAAAATTTATTTTTCTCTTCTATCAAAAGTCACTAAATGCATTATGTAAATGTATAATGTAACGGAATTGTACCTAACTGCAACATTATTGGAAAGTGGCAAACTCGCAATCTTTGTACTAGAGCTAAATGATCATGGACATATGGCCCATATGAGATAACTTGATCGCTGATGTGATTCCTCAGGTAAATACTGAAGGAACTAGAAGGTAGATAGTGCTGGCTACATGAATACTTACAAGAACAGATCCCTTTGAACAAGTAAACGGTTTCCATGCAACAAGGTTTACCAAAATATGACAACCGAAGATGACTTCAAAGCTCAATGAATCCAAATTGTCTTTTCTTATGTTTGTTTGGGTATGAGATAAACTCACCCAGTCCAGCCAACCTCACTTGTAATATTATCATTTGCGAGCTAGAAGGTCCTTTTTTTTTGGGTTAAACATATATATTTTAGTGAGGATTACAATAATTATGCCGGGATTTAATGCAAAAAATGCAGAGTCTGGTCCAGAAAAAGTGAAAAGAAATTTAAACCCAAAAATAGAGTGACAACAACCGGATTGCAGATTGGTTTGGTATGCTTTTCAAATTTTGGGTTTGTATATTATCCTCAACCCTGAAAGTGGGGCAGTATGGATCGAACTCGTGACCTCATGGTCATCGAAGCTCTGATACCATATTTAAAACCATTTCAACCCAAAACTTGACCTTTTTAATGTTTTTGTTTTATTGTCTAACACCTCCCATCAGCATAAGCCTTCATTCAAGCTTTTATGATAAATGGATACACCTAATCCAACTCATCAGTTTTTATGTAGAAAGTATAAGGGTTTTATATTTCTCATGTTAAATGAGAATTGAAATATCATGTTGTAGAGATAAAAAACATGTGGGACCCATGTGTTAAAAAAAATTAGATGTAGGACCCATATTAGCACGGAAATCGAAATGTGTGTAGGAAAATTTGAATTCTCATGTTAAATGAGAAATATAAAACCCAAAGTATAAACAATGGGGTTAATATCTCTCCTTTTACACGAGAGATCAAAATACTCCTACACACATATTTAGACGTGGGTCCCATTACAAATTTTGTTTCTCACTTCAATTTTTTTCTCTCTATGTAGGAAGTAATCCTTCTAGTAAAATTAGAAAAATATTACCCATAAACAATTAAAATGAATAACTTCTTTCACCAAAAATAAAAATAAAAATGAATCACTTCTTTTTTTGCAGTTCCTTTAGGGATCCTGACTTCTGCTTTTTAGTCTTATAACTTGCTTGGAAAATGGGTCATCTAGATTCCTCATTGCAAAAGAAAATATGTCTAGAATGGACCTACTGGACTGTTTATTCTTGATATCTTATACAATGAACACTGTAACCAGAATCTTAAACAAAACAAGAATTACATAAGATAATTTATTTGATCCACGCCACAGAATTACTTATCCCTATAAGTACTACTGTGGAGGTTCTCGTAATTTACTTTGTGGAACATGTGAAATTATCCACTCTTTTTTGGCAAGTTATCAGAAGATTAAAAAATAAAATAAAATTTGAGATACCCTATTAGGATCTCCATATCTTACACCTGGGTATAAGAAAAGCGAAAATTTTAGTATGACAAAATCATTGGGATAGAGACATTCAAGAGAAAAAAAAAAAAAAGTTTCAAGTTATCGAGAGATTCGAGACATGGAAGGAACGGAAGTAGGACCAATGGACCATAGCTTGGTGTCTCAGCATCTAAAAAAAGAGTGAGGAAACGGTTGAAAGTACTCAAGTATGAGTCGTAAAGAAAGAAAGAAGTACCACATTGGCTACACATAGACCATATAAGTGCAAAAAGACCCATAAACCTACCGCCTTAAGATTTTGGGTTGATATGTGGTGTCGGCCCACTTATTATGGTTTATCGCTTGGCCCATTGGTGATCCCTTGCAAGGGTTTTAGACTCCCCCAATAGTGGTATCTACATGTTGATATGTGGTGTCGGCCCAACAGAAACAACATAAAGAGAGCACGCTTATAAAAATATTTGTCCGGCATTACATGAAACATAGTACAAGGTCAGCTACCGAGAAGCTCCTGAAGAACAATGAGTTCTCTAATACTCAAAATTTTGATGTCTCTGCTCCTTTTGACCCTATCTTTTAAAGCATCTGGTAAAATCAGCATTACCTCTATTTGTGTTCAGCTAAGTTTATCAAATTCCTGCTAGATATTTTACATAATATTGTTTTAAAATGAGTTATACTAAAAGAATAGATATCATTGTGCTTAATGGTTGGCCACTGTTTTTTGAGTGAAAAACCATGAATTTATTCTCTGTTAGAAGCCAAAGGTTCCGGTAATATCTTATTTGATGCTGAGTGATTGGAAAAATTCAGGACAGTTTATGGAATGGTGCATTGCTGATGAGCAAACCCAAGATGAGGAGCTCAAAAAGGCCTTGGATTGGGCTTGTGGAAAGGGTGGAGCAGATTGTAGCAAGATACAAGTGAACCATTCCTGTTACCTTCCAAATACCGTGAGGGACCATGCCTCTTATGCCTTCAACAATTACTATCAGAGGTTCAAGCACAAGGGAGCCCCTTGCTATTTCAATTCTGCTGCAATTACCACTGATCTTGACCCAAGTAAGATCTCTAAATAATATCTCATGGCTCATCTATAAATATAATGTTAGATTTGTTAATATTAAAAGTTGTTTCAATGCTTTATCCTTTCATTCATAGTAACAATTAGTAAGACACTGAATACCAAATGGGGAGGGGAACATAACCCTTGAATTTAATTGTAAGACATTATCAATTGATTTTATTTAATCTGATTTATAATATTATCATTGCAAATGATATCTCTTCTATTTGTTCAATGGCAGGCCATGGCTCATGCAAGTTTGAGTTTCTCCCTTGAATAAAGTTTGAAGTAATTTCTTTTCTTACAATGAAGACAGTAAAGATCATATTTTTCAGTTGAACTTTGGAAGGAGCAATGAAGTCAGTGCTTCTTTCTATGAGCGTATCTAAATTCCAGTTGTTTCATCTCTTGATGTGTAAAGTACCATGGGAAATGACTATAGTTTTTCTACTTTTCTGCAATTTCAATGGTTGAGAAATAATACTTTTTAACTGTGTGTGAATGAGCAATGCCATTTGTTATTTGGATTCTCTCACATTTTTAATATCTTTATTGAGTGTAACTGGATCCATGCATTATTTAACTGCACTCACTTTTATCTTTTTGGGCATATCGCACCTGCCATGTTTTGTAGTGGAAATGGAAAAGTTATCTATGAAGTAAACTAGAAAACAAGAGAGGTATAAACCAATTATATTTTGGGGATTGATTTTCTCATTTTACATTAGAATACTTTCTCATGTTACACACACAAATATGAGCGGGGTCCACAAAAAAATGAGAAAACAAAAGAGTTAAAATGGATCCCACCTTTTAATTATGAGAATAACATGAGAAAATTTTCTGATGTAAAATGAGAAAACTATTTCCCTTATATTTTGTATAGTTACGTGCATGTGAATTGAGAGGAGTATGCCAATCTGGGTAGAAAGAAAGATTGCCTCTCACTGCTGATAGACTGACTGACATCAGAAGAAGCTTGGGATGAAGAATTATGCATTTTGAATTGGAAATAACTCCCTTTCACACATATGAGGGCAAACCTATCACGTTTCAAAGGTAAATTAACAAAGTGCCATGCCTAGTGGAATGAAATGAAGTAGTTGCTGCATAGTGGGTGATAAACTCAAGCTATGGATTCACACAAATTGAAGAAAACGAAACTGAATTGTAAAATATATCTCAGCAATTCGAGTTTGCTGATTACTCCAGAATGTGAGATGAGAAAGAAGACAAACAAAGTTTGTTACAGAATTCAGATACCCCCTCCCAATACCCTTATCATCTAATATACTCAACAGAAATACTAATGGGCTATTAATTATAAAGGCCCAATTACTCATACTACTTATTAGACAACCTCAGCCCAATCTTATATGCTGATCGGCCCATCCAACCTCTAGTCACGCTATCCGTCGCCATCTGTCAGCCACGTGTCTCCATCTGATAATCCCTGGTCCATCTACTTGGGAACCGCGTACGCTCACTTCTCCTTGGCTGTTCCTCTTCTCTCTTCTCCATATCCTCTTCCCCTGTTGCCCCTCTCTTCTCCATATCCTCTTCCCCTGTTGCCCCTTGGTTGAGCGCTTCTTCCCCAGATCTGGGTTCCAGGTCCCTATCAGTGGGTCATCCTTGCTTTATATGAAAGATTTATGACCGCAGATTATGATTATAAAATACCAAACAATAATAGAATCAAGGGATTTGATTTTCTCATGTGAGTTGAATTTTCATGTTGTGACTCAACTAGTGGTGGCCCCACATTTATTAAAAAGAGAAAAAGAAAAGAAAAAATTTGCACGCAAATCAATGGGTCATAACGTGAGAAAATATTTTTCCTAAAATCAAATAGGTAAATGAGCGTTGTTGGGTCATTACAAAGCTGGAAAATAGGAAATTATATACCAGAACCTTCCTCTATATCACCTATTCCAAAAGTGGCAGTCTTCTTGCGATGAGAGTATGATGACTCATTTAGCTTAACTCCAATATAAATAGGTTAGAGAGAGGACCTAGCCAAATATTCTGAAAAGAGTTTGAGTCCACCTATCATAGAAATAAAGGTCACACTAAATACTATACTACTGCCCAATTAGGCCTATACCAACATAAGTCATAAACTCGACTTAACATAATCAAAATGGGCTAATCAAAATAATAGAATTGAAATATTCATTAACCTGATTAATTTTAAAATACAAAACTAATTAATTAATATTGCTAGAAAATTTCTAACAGTATATACTCGGCAGGATTTGCAATGCCCGTGTGAACTCTCAGTTTGTCACATAATATACAAAATTTGGTAAAGATGAGACCATGTAGCACAGCCTCAAACACAAACCTACTAACACATGGCCCACCGAAAGATACAAATAAACCAATCATCTAGACAACTTTAATAATTGCTTCATTAGCTTTATCCCTCTTATGCTTTTGCTTAAATTTTCAACTAAACAGAAGAATCTCGCCGTTGTTCCGCTTTTTAAGGCAATTTCCCATGAAAGCAGAATAATTTTTGTTGATAAAATCATTTGCCATACTCCAAAAGAAATGGCACAAAATAGGAGCCATGTATTCACATACCATGTGTTTGGTATGGCCTACGCAAAAGAAATTGACATCACAAAACTGAACCATACCGTCTTAAATGATCAGAATTAAGGCACTCCTTACCTTGTCAGACCCTTTCTAGGGACAAGAAATTGTTACTCCTTTCTAGAAATGATAAAAGGAGCTTTAAAAACCACATTTTTCTTTTCATTTAGCAGCCCTTAAATACAGAACCACAGGTGGAAGCAGCTCCTATTATGACCCCATATTTGCATGCTGAGTTGCCTTTGTCTAAACGTGTTCTCTTTCTTCTCAGCCTAAGGCTTTGACCACTTGGCACGCTGTGTTGCATTGAAGCCAGGCTCCATCATCACTATTTTGAAATTTATAGGACACAACTTTGTGTATATATAAAGTAGTGTTCATTCCTAGTGCTCAGTGGTTAACCATCTGGGCTGGTTCGAGATATTCTTCTATATTGTTTTATCTTTCTTGTTTTGAAGTGCTGATTTTAAAAGGGAAAATGAGTTATTTGAGTGTGGGTGTTAGCCCTGGGACTGTGCCAGTGTACCACGGTTCAAACCTCAAAGTATTGGATAGGAGGGTAAGGATAGCAGAGTTGGTGTTAAGGTTTGTGACCCTTGGTCTAGGGGTTCTTGCAACTGTTCTTGTGTGGACTGATACCCAAGTCAAAGAATTTTTCTCCTTTCAGAAGAAAGCTAAATTTACAGACATGAAGGCTTTAGTGTAAGCACTTCATTTTTCTCTTTCAGTCTGAAAATGGTATATATGTCCTGATTTTCTTCTGTGCTAATGTTTATTGCCAAAATCTTGCAGGTTTTTGGTAGTAGCCACCTGGCTATCTGCTGGCTACTCCTTAATCCAAGGATTGCGCTGTGTTGTGAGTATGGTTAGAGGAAGTGTACTCTTTAACAAGCCCTTAGCTTGGATCATTTTCTCTGGTGACCAGGTACATTTATATTAGTAATCCTCTCGCTGCCATAATAGAATAAATATATCCTCAGTACTATGGCCAAAATCCAAGTATCAATATTATGGGTTCCCCCACTGCATTTTTCATTTATTAATATCTTGGTAACTAAATATGGCAATTGCCTAAAATCTAGACCAGGTGGTGGTTTTAATTTGTCTAGGAGTTTCTCACATCAAATAGATCATTAAAATGGAACAGTGAATCCATATCAAACTAATTAGACAAAACCACCTTAGGAGGAGGGAGTGGTTGTTGATTAATTTATGTGATCGACTTTCAATTCAAACATTTGATTCTATCCGTACTAACCATATGCTCTTTGCATGCCTTCCCGTGTAAGAATCTCAGGGTAGGGTCGGGTTGGTGGTTATGTTCTGAAATCAAGGCTCAGATTTGTATATAGCAATTCATAATAATGACCTCAAATTTGCCTTTTCAAGCACGGGTAACTGGTGCCTGTGGGACCTCAAGGAAACCGTACATGATGATACTACTAGAAGAGGAGAGTTTCTCACCATATGGCATACTTTACAAATTCCTGCTGGTTGTTGAGAATATAAATTTTTGGCTGGGAGTGACCCAAGCATTTATATTCAGCAATAACAACTTGTATACAGTATAGTCCCTTCTTGAATAAATGTTTTTATATTCATTTTAGTTTAAGGAAATAAAACTCAATAGGTTAAATAGGACAAATTGAACTTTCGTATTTATACAGGTAATGGCATATGTGACAGTGGCTGCAGTGGGGGCTGCAGGGCAATCGGCGGTGTTTGCAAACATGGGTCAACGAGAACTTCAATGGATGAAGATATGCAACATGTATGGGAAATTCTGCAACCAAGCTGGAGTAGGGATAGCTAGTGCTTTTTTGGTTAGCCTTAGTATGGTGGTCCTTTCTTGTATTTCTGCTTTTAGTCTCTTCCGTTTGTATGGCGCTAAAAATAACAAAAATGCAAGTTGGTAGGTTAGGATCTATCTACCATGCTTTCATAAAATTAAACAACCTACCCCTTTCACCACCACTCTCTTTCTTGGTCAATATTTTAGTTTTCTAATTTCCAAGGCTCTTTGCTATTAATGAAACAAAGTGGTGGTGAATGATGATGGCAATATGAGATTTCCGCTAACATTTTTGTCACTGATTTTGAGGATTGATTCTCCTCTTAAAGGCAAAATTAACCGTTATGGGCTGCTTGCTATGGGGACTTTACTAGAAATCTTGAAAAAGTGGAGTGAGGTAAATTTGTGACCGCATGAGAAAAGTGAAAATAATCTCATAATTTTTTTTTCTCATCATTCCATTTTACACATAATATTCCCAAACAAAAGTACCTCTGATACATGGTATTGTTATGTTCCCATAGCATTAGTAGAATAACTCAACATACTCGAAAAAAATTTAGACCTATCAAACACCTTTTCGTAACTTATTTGAGAAAAAAAAAATTCCGGTTAAAAAAAAAATATCTCCTCTAGGTTTGGTATGGAGATTTACCTAGAAATTTTATGAAAGTGGGGTGCGGCAAATTTGTTTCCAACATTTGGTATGAGGAAATTGAGAATAATCTCAAAAAACTTTTTTTTTCCATCATTCTATTTTATCATATTCCCAAGCGAAAATACTATATGATACATGATATTTTTATTTTCATATAGCATAAGTTGAATTAACCCACTATTCGCATAAAAATTTTAGACATGGATAAAGTGTGTGTCATTTTAAAGCAGGTAATTTACCTGGAAAAAATAAATTTCCCATGAATTCCCAAAAATCTTTTTTCTCGATAAAAAAATATCTCCTTTACCAAACGCTTCATTTGAGTTTAAAGATTGTGATGGAACAAATGTGTTAAAATCACCGGTTTAATTCTTCTCATGTGACGCGAGAAGTACACTTTCATATTATAGATATATCAAATGGTGGCCCTCACTTCAATTATTTTCTCTCCCCTATTCCCACTTTTTTTCTACTAATTATTGTGTTAGTGAGAAGTAGCGGGGTAAGTGGGTTAGGTCAGTTTACCGGTGTTTATGGCATAGTCTATATTAGGTCAGGTTTGACCTATTATAAATAATAAAATAGAACATGCTTATGCTTATATTTTTAAAAAAATCTATTTAGAAAATAGGTCATAGACTTTTTTTGTATATGTCGAGCCTATAGGCCTACAAGCAGCCTATATTATATTATTTATTTTAAATAAAATAAGTAAAATTATTATTTTAGTAATTTTGAATAATAAAATAATATTATTTTAGTTATTTTTTAATTATTGAATATTTAATGGGTTCATTTTTTCTGCAGTTATTGCAGATAAATTATCCGAAGTGAACCCAATACGACGTCATTTTGGGGCGGAAATCATGGTGTTTTTGTAATTTTGATTTATTTCAGGATTATAATAGTCTTGATATTTATAATTTTCAAGATTTCAATACCCAAAAGATGTCATTTTGGGAATAAATACAGATAACTTATCTGCAGTAACTGCAGAAATATTTTTCTCATCTTTAATAGGCTTAAACAGGCTAAAGGCCTATGCCAAGACTTTTATTTTTTAAATATAGGTCATGCTAGATTTGTAATTTGAGTCTTACACAGACTAATAGGCCAAGTCATACATAATATTACTTATACAGTATGACCTATTTAAATCAAAACCTAACCTATTTATATCTTTGGAAAGATAACAAGTTCTCCTATAGTGAAAGTTGTTATCCTTTAAATTAGATAGGGATGACACTATTTGGCAGAAACAAAATGTTGGCCGCCTGTATCAAAATAAAATAACATAATATATTGGCTGATTTTCGAATTCTTTGGTGTAAAATATATAGGGAAAATTATTTTCCTGTCCTTTTGAAAATGATATAATCATGATCAGCAGAGAAAAAAAGTGATTTCCATTCATTAACGATTATAATCTATTGGGTCAAACTTAATTGGTCAAATTTATTATTAATTAATTAATAATTTTGATTCAATAAATTATAACCGTTAATGGATGGAAATCAACGATTAGATTCTAAAATGATACAAGATTATATACTTTAAAATGAAGAAATATTATTCCCGTAAAATGTATAGGATAATATTACTTTCCTGTAGTTGAAAATAGAAATCATGATCAGCAGAGAAAAAAAGTGGTTTCCACTATATATTGCTAGAGAAGAGGAAAAAAAAAGTGGATCCACATTTTCTTTTTATCAATCACATCAGACAACAATTTTCCAAGTAACATAAAATAAAGAAAACCCAAATATATAGTTATACCAAAAAAAAAAATCCAAATATATGGGTTTGTTCGATTGTGTTCTGATTTTTTTATTTTTAAAACTGTTTTATAAAATAGTCATGAAAACAATTGTTTTCTATATTTTTTTCTTTTTGAAAATTAAAAACCAAAAAAAACAAACAATTCATACATATTAAAAAAAAACAGTTATAATTTTCAAAACATTTTTTAAAAAACAAATCTTATCGTACGAGCTTTTTTTTTTTTTTCCGAAAATTAAAAAATTGTTTTCCAAACAACTCATACATATCTCTCATTATATTTCTTGCACGGGCTCGTCTTTTCTATATGGATCCTTGTCTCACTAGCGAATCGTGATAAAACTGTATGAGGTGGTATATATATTTTAACTTTCAAAACCAAAAAAATACAGAAAATAAATATTTTCATAATTATAATATAAAATTTGTTTTAAGGAAAAAAAAACAAAAACAAAAAATGCCCATATATATCCTTTTTAGTTTTTATTATTATTATTAGAAACTTAAATTGGTGTTTGTTATTTCAATTTTTTTTTGGTGAAAAGTTATTTCATTCTTTAAAGGGTTTTCATTTTATCATTTAACATAACGGTATATACACACACAATTTTTTTGGGGCCCACACATTATTAAAATTATTAGCAAAAAACTTAAATTGGTATTTGTTATTTCATTCTTTAAAACTAGAGGATATAGTGTCTTACGTTGCCTGATTTTGTCTCACGCATACATATGAAAACAGGTAAGTTTCACTTACTTTTTTTTTTTAATGAATCCTATTGTGTTATATAAGATAATTTTATCTCATATAATAGAAAAGATTATATTCCTTTACAAATATTGGTCATTTGAAATTACAATATTAAGTAATTTTAAACTAATACTTTACTCACACTCGTCTTCTTAGCAAAACCATCATACCTATCTAATGTTTTTTTAACAAAAACACTCATTGATTCATAAAAGTTTTATCATACCAGTCTTTTGCTTATTATTATTATTAAGGGTTTACTAATATTATGTTTGATGAAATAGAACTCTAATGTGGGTGACAATCTAGAGTTGTAAATGGGTTTTTAATGAAAACCAGCAAGGTATTGTAGAGAAATTGTTGGACCAAAAAAAGGATATGGTGCCACGATTATATAATTACGAAGAAAACATGGCTAATTTTCAAAAAATTGGAAACATGATTTGCTACATTTTAAACGTAGCTGCTAAATTAGTCAGTGCCAAGGCACCTGCTGGCACCAACGTAACTTCGACATTGGCTAGGCTAGCTTACAGGGGCCTACGGCCTAGTTTATATTAGGCCAGACTTGCCTATCATAAATAGTAAAATAAAACAGACATAGGCTTCTAAAAATACCTATTTAGAAAAGAAGTCATAGGGTTTTTTGTACATGTCCTACATATAAGCCTACATGCTGGCCTATATCATATTATTTATTTAGAATATAATAAATATAATTATCATTTTAATAATTTTGAATAATAAAATTATTATTTTAATAATTTTGAATAATAAAATTATTATTTTAATAATTTTGAATAATAAAATAATATTATTGTAGTTATTCTTTTAATTGTTAAATGTTTAATAGGCTTAAATAGGCCTATGCTAAGGCTTTAAACTTTTAAATATAGCTCAGGCTAAACTTGTACTTTCCAACCATTTCCCTATCAATTACATTTCCCTATGTATTCAAAAAATTATCCTCAACCAAACGCCCCCTCATAGATTCATAAAAGTTTTATCATACCAGTCTTTTGCTTATTATTATTATTATCATCAAGGGTTTAGTAATCTTATATTACATGAAATAGAATTCTAATGTGGATGATACAAATATGTGAGGTCTATAATTTTAAAAAAATAAAAATATTAGCACAAAATTCTATAAATATATAACATAAGATAGTTTTTTTATGCAATATGAGGCTATGATTTTCCTTATTATATTATTATCATTATTATCACAACTTTCGTCCGATCTTTTTTATATTGGTATAGAAATATGAGGGGGATATTACTTTTATTTTTTTATTAACTTACTACCTGTCTAATCACCATTGAATCAAAGAGAGAGAATGCTAATTTTTTTTTGAAAACAGAGAAAACTTTACATCCATATCCAATTAAATATGTAGTAAGTTGATTAAAAAAATTTGGTAATAAACCTTTTTCATATTGATACAAATATAGCGCGGTTGCGTAAGAATGTTTTAGACATGACTTCATAATGACATGCTACGTGATCAATCTTTAGAAATTATAATAGAAAAAAGAGGGCAAGATTCAAAAATTTAATGGTGAATGCACTGCACATATTAAAAGAATTGTTTTTTTATCTTGGATAAGATAAAATCAATTTTACTGCACTCATAAAAGAAAGAGAGGAAAGAAAATAGAAAAATTTAAAGTAAATCTCACATAAGATTTATGTGTAGAAAGATTATTTTATTTTATGTAACACAAGAAGAATAATTGCATTGTTAGTATGTTAAAATTTGGAAGAATCAACCAAATAAAATGAAAAAGTTATATTCTTGTTATAATCTTTTTGCTTTTAATTGTTTTAGTGAAATTAAAATATACTTTTTTTTACTTTAATGTTCAGATTTATTTTAACTTTAAATAAAATAAAATTGGTATATTATGTTAATATGTTGTGTTCGATTCCAACACATGTAATGCTATTTAACGAAGTATGAATCTGATGGTTAACCACGCAATTGATGCCTAATCAAGTTTAGCAAGATGTGTGATGAAGCGAGAGAGACCAACCGACCAAGTTGAAATTGTCGTGCAGTATAATCTAAGCGTGACGTGGAACGTGGAACGTGGATGACACGTGCCTCCCAACGATGTTGGTATTTTCATTTTTCTTGAATTTTCATTGGCCGAAATACCCTAAACACAAACTCACGCTTCACAGAATAGCATCTCTTCTCTCTTCTCGTCTCTTCTTTCTTCCTCTTTTTTTCATCTCTTTCTCTTCATTTGACCTAACGAGGAAACCAAATACTGTATCTGTGGTTGTGCCCGAACTCCGCCCCTTTCTAATCAAAACCCTAACTTTGGATTCTTTTTGGACACCCTTTATTCATTAACTTACTGGGTACTGTTAAATTATCCGAAGAAAGAAATCGTTGACCACTTGTCAGAGATGTCGGAGAAATTCTCTGCGGCGCTTCGGATTGGAGATCTCAACGATTTCATAGCGCCGTCACAGGCATGCATAGTCTCCCTCAAGGGATTAAAAAAGCCCGATAAACCCGAGGTATCACACTCTCTTCATCTTCATATTCAATTCTTCTCCTATTTGGAATAAACTTATGTTTTTTTTTGCTTGTGATGCTTAATAGAATCATATTACTTTACTCAGTAGTTGTGAATCCTAAGGAAACTTTTTTTATTTTTTATTTTTATTTTTCTCACTGTAGGTTTCAATTGCTAACAAGCAAGTGAAGTCAGAACCTGTTAAAATTTCTCTCAAGGATTGTTTGGCATGCAGGTTAGTGTGTCTCTCTCGTACCATTAGGGGTGTGTAAGGGAATTTACTATTTAACGGATATGTTTTCTTAGTGTAATTGTCTGCGTATTTTGTGTTTGGTAAATAAGTAAAGATTTTGCATAGTGAAAAATACTTTGCGGCTTCATGTTGCAGGGATTTAGAGAAAAGAAAATTAGTCAGGAATTTTTGTGAATCCGTGGGTAATTAATTAAGGTTATCAATCAAAGAAATGTTGGAGAGGAATATACTTCCGGTGATGAAAAGCAAAGTGACAGAGAATATAGAAAATAAAGAGAAGGTTTCAGTAAATTTCATCACTGATGCATCATATCTGATCGGCACTATAATTGGAAACGATTGAAAAACAAATGTAATAACTGTCTGAGAAGAAAAGAAAATTAAATAGTCACCCATAGCAATTAAGTCACCCTGTAAGACTTCATCCTTGTAGGTTTTTTTTGTTTCAAAAGTTTTGTAAGTTCTGTGTTTCTTTTCAATTAGAGTTTCCACTACGTTGTGTGACCAACTCAAATACGAACAAAGTATTTACATGGTCTTAACCTAAACGGCTGTGACCTGTGATCACTTGTTTTCTGTAATTAGCATCATATAGTCCTGAATAGCATAACTATTCACACCTTTCTGCTATTACCACCTGGGACAACCCAGAGAACTTTCCCTTGAAAATCAATGAAAATTACATTATTTGGCGAATGAATTCAAACCCGTAATGTTCTGGTTCTGTAGCATTATCATTTATAACTTTTAAGTATGTATTGTATTGGTTTGGTATGTAAGAATATGAAGTGCTCAAATTGCTTCTTTACAAGTTGAAAACATATGATGAGAGTGCTAAGTTTTGTATGGTTCATAAGAACTTTTTTGTTGATTGTGCTCCTTAAGTTTGTGATGTAGTTGATAATGTCAAAGTATTAGTTGTATGTGGAATCATAATTATTTGTCTGGTAATGCAGTGGATGTGTCACATCAGCGGAGACAGTTATGCTGGAGAAGCAAAGTTTGGATGAGTTTCTGTCCAATATTAATGCAGGAAAGACTGTGATTGTGTCTCTTTCGCCCCAGTCAAGGGCTTCAATTGCAGCTTATTTTGGCATTTCTCCACTTCAGGTGCCACTTTGGATATTGCTTTCAGTCATAATTTCTCTTTTAATTTTTTTCATACGGTTCTCATTTGAAGTAAATTTAGGGAAAAAATTCAGAACTTTTTCATGTTCCTCCTGGTTTGAGAGTAAAACTCTTGCTATTTCAGGCTTTCAAAAAGCTCACAAGATTTTTTAAATCCTTGGGAGTGAAGGCAATTTTTGATACAAGTTGCAGTAGAGACTTGACCCTTATCGAATCTTGTGTGGAATTCATCACAAGGTATCGACAGAATCAATTGGTTGATGATGAGAGGAGTAAATCAACCCTACCTATGATTGCATCAGCATGCCCAGGTATAGAAGTTCAAGTTATCATAGTTTCTGCAAATTGTGTCTGTGACTATGATTAAATAGTGCCACTTCAGCGTGCTATCGCGCTTCAGTTGCGGGTTGCGGCACCCAGCCGCTATTTCCGCACCGCAACATGACGGTTTCGGGTAGCAGCTGGTAGTGGCCGGTTGCGGTGGTGGCGGATGGCAGCTCTTGTGGCGCTATCGCGCCGCTACAGGGATAGGAAAAATAGTTACAGGGAGAAAACGAAATGTCAAAAGGGGGTGGCAGTGTTTTGTAAATTTGACTATCATTTAAGGGTATAATGGGAAAAGGCCAGGATAAGCTAGGGCTAAAATAGATATTTACTTGTCTGTTGAGTGTGAAAGAAAAATAAATCACACAGCTTACTTGTCTGTTGGGTGTCACATGTGGTTGCTTATGTGGAACATAGTTTTTGAAGACTGCTAACCCTATTTTTTATTTTTTCAACACTCATTTTATTGTAAAGTGGAAATATTTATAAGCTTGTTCAATGAAAGTTAAAAATACAGTATACATAAATTAATTAAACTGATTAATTATAATCAATTATTAAACGAAATGTTTTTTTTTTTAAGTTTTTTCAATTGCAAAGTGAAAATATTTATAAATCTGTTCAATGAATTTAAAAAATATGAATTAATTCGAATGATTAGCTATACTCAATTATTAAACAAAATAGATATATTTTAAAGAGGAAACATTTATTTTATTATAAAAATAAAATATTTATGAATATGTTCACTTTAATTTATTTTTATTTTAAAAAAAAAAACCATGTATAGAAGAATTCAATTGCTCAATTATTAAAAAAATTATTTATTATATACATAATTTTCTTTTTATCAAATTCAGCTTAGTGTATATCCTATTTACTACTTTCAATGAACTAGGATGTTGCTTTGCTTCCTTTGTGTTCCTTGAATCCTTGTTTTGAATGTGTAGTATTATACTTGGGGATGGATATGTTTACAAACTTTTTTTGAATTTTTTTACAAATTACACTATGTTCTCCCGGGAGAACATAGTGTAGTTTATAAGAGTTTGTAAACAAAAAAGTTTGTAAATATAACCTGCCCCATTATACTTTCCATTCCTCATTTTCTCCTGTTTTGGGTGATTTCTTATCTTATAGCATTTATATATGTGGTATAATTTATTATAAATATTTATATGGACTTCGCAGTAACGGTTTTACCGCTACCAGCTATACTGCTATAGCATTTTTGGGGTCGGCTGCTACCTGCTATTTAAAACTATGGCCTGTGAAGTATGTAGACTTGACTATGGGAAATCCAAAATATATAAACACAACACTGTGTAATGTATTAAAAACTACATAACATATTAAGTTATCAACAGATACATTTGTAGGGGTTAAATTTGAGGTGTCTGAAGTGAACTTGTGTAGAAGGTCTCGAAAAAATGTTGGATGATTCAACTTATTTATTCTGACTTTGGATATAGGAAATTAAGCTGTTATTTCGGGATATTGTATTGACTATGATCTGTCTTTGTCACAGACATGGCTCCTTGTTTCTGTTGTGATTGCTTCATGATATTTCATTTTTCGAGTTAGAAATATGGGGTGGGGGAGCAAAATTACTTTTAAATGTGAAAAATAGATTTTTGTTGCTAAGGAGTAGATAAGGGGAAAAAATACTAACCAGTTGGTTATTGATGTGATGTGATCATCTATGTGCAGGTTGGATATGCTATGCAGAAAAGCAACTTGGATCCTTTGTTCTACCGTACATTTCAACAGTAAAGAGTCCCCAGCAAACAATTGGAGCCATCATAAAGAACTATGTATGCCAAGATATGGGACTCAGGTTGCATATTAACTCCAAATTATAATTTGAGCTGGAAAAATACATACATATAGTATGAAGTTGTGGGGGATCCCCTAATCTTTTGATGATGATTTTGGCATGCTGCAATTTCCAGAGTTATATGCATAGTGAAATGCTTGAGTAATTGTTTTAACAGGCCAGAAGAAGTTTACCATGTCACCGTGATGCCTTGTTATGACAAAAAGCTTGAGGCTGCTAGGGATGACTTTGTTTTCGAATTGGAAGGGCATGAGAGTGAAGTTAATATGATTTCGGAGGTAGATTCAGTGTTGACAACTGGAGAGGTTTTGGAATTGATTCAGGTTAGAAGTTTCCATGCATACCCTCATTTTTTTGTGAATCCTTTCACTTTTAATTTAATGAATGATATGTATATTAATACCTTTTCGGGTTCAATCTTACAGTCAAAAGAAGTTGATTTTAAAAGCTTAGAAGAGCCTCCTCTGGACAAACTGTAAGAAACTAGTAATCACATCCATTGTTTTATTTCGTTTGTTGTCAAACAATGGTGTTCAGATATAGATTGGTGCTTGCAGGCTAACAAATATTAATGAAGAAGGATACCTCTATGGGGTCCATGGAAGCTCTGGAGGTTATGCAGAAACAATATTCCGATATGCTGCTAAAACACTTTTTGGAAGACAGTTTGATGACCCTTTAAACTTTAAAAACATCAAGAATTCAGATTTTCAGGAAGTTACACTTGAGGCAAGTTCTTATAAAGTTGTTAATATTATTTTTATGCTTGCGAGGAAGGTTGTTATCAGAACCTTGGACCTGCGAATATCTAACTATAGAAATGCTGAGTATTTATGCATGATAACAAATTGGAATAAGTAGATTTTTAAGAACCATTTCTTAATGACATAAATTTGTAGCAGTTTCCAGGCATGATGTTTTGTTAAATTTTTCTCTTTTATTCTTGGAAATCATCATTTCTACATGAATACGAGTGCATGATTATTGCTTCCAGCCTCGATCTCTGCTTGCTGTGATGAAGTGTGTGGTATAACTGGAAGATATATTTAGGGGCTTGCTATGCCCCGTATAGCTAGAGTTATTTTCTCTGGGAATATAAACATAATGCCATGCCATATTGTCTATGCAGGTGGAGGGAAAAACTGTGTTGAGATTTGCTCTCTGTTATGGTTTCCGGAACCTACAAAATGTTGTACGAAAACTTAAAACTGGGAAATGTGATTATCATTTCCTTGAAATCATGGCATGCCCTTCAGGTACTGTGTTTTTCCTTTATCCGAAATTTTGTTCATCTGCTGATTTTTGTTTGGTTTCAATGTTGGTTTCTTCGCGAGGCCCAGAAATTGAGTAGGTATTGAACTGAAAAAGAATGCTCATTGAAGCAGGTTGCTTAAATGGGGGAGGTCAAATTAAACCAAATCCAGGGCAATCTCCTAAAGAACTGAGTCAGTTAGTGGAATCGGTTTACATGGAAAATGTGAGTACTATCTCTGACTAGCTAGTATTTTTAGTTGCGCTCTCTTTCCTTACAAGTTTGACTTGCATAAAGATGCATACGTTTGTCTATATTTGTGTTAATGGGAACATCGAAAGTCTAAACATTGCTCAGATTCTTGTAGGACAAGCAGTACTATATAATGCTCTACCACATTTGCTTCCCTATCCCTCTGCACCGATATTTGTTGTTTTTGATTTTGACCCCATTATTCGTTAATGTGGTCAACAAACCTTTGGATATTGAAATGGTTAACTA
Source organism: Gastrolobium villosum (assembly GCA_032173675.1). NCBI lineage: Eukaryota > Viridiplantae > Streptophyta > Magnoliopsida > Fabales > Fabaceae > Gastrolobium > Gastrolobium villosum. Next base: position 26,670 of record JAVKPL010004053.1, read on the forward strand.
TAAAATTAATAAATTGATTCTTGCTTCAAACTGGTTAGTTTGTGAATAACTGGAGTTTGTTGTTCTGTTTTTTTTCCTTTGAGCTGTTCAGAATTTTAAGCAGATAATGATTATGTTTCTTTATATGCTAGGTTTGGGTAGCAGCACCATTCGATAATCCCATTATTAAAGGCTTATATGACAAGTGGCTTGGGCAGCCTGGTTCTGATAAAGCCAGGAGATACATGCACACTCAATATCATCCTATTGAGAAAAGCATTACTTCTCAATTGCATAATTGGTGAGGTGTTGTAACTGAACTTTTCAAATTGTTTCTTCTCAAGGTAATTTTGTGGTATCAGGCAGAAGAGTACTTCAATCCCCGTGCTCTGACTCCTTGTGGATATGTTGGCAAATGTGGAGTCATCCAATTTTGGTAGTAAATAGATTTTTTATGTATATATTACCCTTGATCAGCATCCATTTAGATAGAAGAAAGAATCACTCAAACATTTGTAGTTGACCATCTGGACCTTGGCTTAGTTGTTCCTGCGGGTCCTCTATTATTTTTAGGATATAGATTCTCAATAAAATATTCCTTCATTAATATGTGTTGGTGTGAGTGATTAAGTGATAGGATGATAGTCACAGTGCCGCTCGTTGGAGCACAAATTGTACGCTTTACATTTAATAACTCTTAAATTCAAATGAAGCAACAAATTTTTTTATGATTTCCTTTTTTGCGGTTATTGCTTTGATATTTTTTCTTTCATATACTTGATGTAATGTATTCTGAAAACCTCGCTATTCCCATAAATCAACATCTTTTGCATTTTACCTAGTTATACTCGTCCTTTTGGTTCAGTTTTCCTCCATAGGCTGATTTCATGAGAACTTCGTCGTGGTTTGTTTGTCACGTTTCGATTGCTGCTGTTCCGTTCCGGCAACAGTCAAAATTTCTGGATAACTTATTTACTCAGGATATACTGGGAAATTACAAACTTACCGATCAACCATTGATGAAGATTTAGTAATTTTTTCTTCGGAGTTCTTTTATTCTTTCCATCCTTGATTAATGAAGTTGACAAAATTATTATTTTAGCAAGATCCCCTTACTGATAGCGTTAATTTGTGAAAAAATAAATTGTTGCCTTGGTTTAAGTTTATTACATCTTAAGAAACGGGTGCGAAAATATTTGTCAGCTAATAAGAGCTTATGCTCCCTCAATTCCCGGAACCCAACAAGTATTTTAAGTGAACCTTGTCAGTGCCAGAATACTTAGTCTTAGAGAGGGGATGGTCAAACTGGTGCTATTCCGATTTTCAGGAATCCAATCTCTTTGCTTGGTGAAGCCAGAAGTAAGTAGTATCTATATCCCACCAATAGAAGTATAACATTTTGACTGAAAATTATAATATCCACTGCTTAGTATAACGGTAGTACCAAAGATCTGGCATTAATGTTAAAACGTTTTGCAGCAAAGTTCAACCAAAACATGGCTTAATGAACAAGGCACGCATGAAAAGAAAGGTGTTTGCAAGTGCAAGTTGCAATTGCTTCATATTTTATTTACAATGATTTATTTTTAAAAAGGAAAATGAAAAAGAAGAGGGCAGCGTGACTTGCTGTTGCTGGTGTGAAGGAAGAAGCCTCATTTGGCATTATCATGAATTGAAAGATTGTAAGGAATGGGAATCAAGCAAAGGTTGTTTTTCCTTCCAACCACAGCTCCAAATCCTTCATCCATATCCAAGTCCTCTGGTTTCATTCCTTGTGGGAGTTCCCAGTTGAAGTGGTACAGTAATTTTACTAGAGCAAACTCAACATTGGCCAAACCAAATGAAATGCCTGGACATATTCTTCTTCCTGCCCCAAAAGGGATATACTCGAAGTTTGTCCCTTTGAAATCAATACAATTATCACTAAACCTTTCTGGTTTAAAGCTCTCAGCATCATACCAGTACTCAGGATCTCTTCCAAGTGCCCACGCGTTTACCATCACTTTAGTCTTAGTTGGTAATTCATATCCACCGATCCTGCATGCTTCCCTGCATTCTCTTGGAAGCAACAAAGGAAGAGGTGGGTGTAACCTCAAGGTTTCTCTTATTACTGCCTTTAAGTAACTAAGTTCCCCTATGTCTGTCTCATGGATTGTTTCTTTTCCTCTCAAAGTTTGTCTAATCTCAGCTTGTGCCCTCTCTCTTACTCTTGTGTTTCTCATCATTTCTGACATAGTCCACCCTAGTACTGTTGTTGAAGTATCCGTTCCAGCAGCAAATATATCCTGTGGAATGGATAATATTGTATATTGTCTCAGATTTTCATTCATAACAAGAACAAATTAGTGATGCCATTGATTTATTAACATACTTGTTTGCAAACGCATAGCAAAAGGGAATTATATATGTGCATGATCTGATATAGAATTCAAAAATTTGATGACACGTATATGGCAGACATACTAACCCAAATCACAGCTTTGATATTGTTGATTGTAATTGGGGTCTCAAGGCTTCCACTCTGCAGGACTCTTAGAAGAACCTCAACAAGATTTTCGTTCTTTTCTTCTCCCGTGCCTTTGTTTTCTCTCATCTGCTTAACTTGATTCTCCTTTACAATCTTTTCCAAGATGTTGTCGAGCTTCTTATGGATCTTCTCCAATTTGGCTTTCATTCCAGTTATGAGATGCACAGGTTTCAAAGATGGAAACAGATCAGCAAGATCAAAGCCATCTGCCAATTCTATTGCTTCCTTTACCATCAATAAAAATTCTTCATGGTCTTCAGATATGTTACCAAAAGCTGTTCTAGAAATAAAGGTACTTACGAAAGAGTTAATCATGCTAGTGAGATTGACTGGTGCACCTGCAGATGACTGAATTGTTTCTATGAGTTTAGCTACCTCATCTTCTCTAATATGGGAGAAAGACTGAACCCTCTTGGCACTTAGAAGCTCCAACGTACATATTTTCCTCATTTGTCTCCAATAATCACCGTAAGGAGCAAATGCTATATCTTGTGATCCATAGGCTAAAATATCAGCATTAAGAAATGCCGGCCTCTGAGCAAAGGCAAAATCATGTGTTTTCATTACTTCCTTGGCCATGTTTGGGGATGATACAATCACTGCAGAAATCTCACCTAGTTGTAGGTGCATCAACGGTCCATATTTTTGGGCTAGTTCATGGAGGGCACGGTGAGGAAGTGAGCTTGCTGCTGCTAGCTGATGCAGGTTCCCTATGAGAGGTAACTTCCATGGCCCTGGTGGAAGTTTATGCAGACTCTTTGCCTTGAAGTTCTTTGCAAGCCAAAGCATTAAGAGTGAGAGGAGGAAGGTAATAATAACTAGGAAGGAAGATTGGATTTCCATGGCATGAAGGGTTGATCCAAGTTTTTGTGAAGGATTTTTTACAATAACTTAGGGAAACATGTCTTTGAGGTTGCTCTTTTTATATAAAATATATGTGTAACCGAATCAAGTTAATTACATAATTTTTAATTCGTCACATCAAATAACGTAAATCATTGCATGTGAAAATAAGTCAACTTAAGGCCTGACATAAGCAAGTGTTGGCGGTAGTTAATGCAAGGAATCTATTTCTCGGCTATGAAGACAAATTCATTTACTAACTTCACATGGTTTCCCTTTTCGTTTTTCTTTTTGTTTTGTTCCATGCATTTGAGAGTTACACATTCAGCCATACAGAACAATAGCTGGCTGGGGACGGAACCTCGCCGAATTAAAGTTTACAGTTTATCTTTATCATGTAACATGATATAATATCACTTTCCTGCACACTAAAGAGGCGGGTATATATGTTTTTTCTTTCTCTTTCATTATTTCACTTTCTCTCTCCATTTTTTATGTGTGTTGGAAACAACACTTAAATCATATAACATAACATTAATAAAACCCTTTGATTTAATGGCAGTTGAAAACAATAAAAATAATTCTCTGTCACTCATGATAGGCCAATGGCCATTAATAGGCTTACTTGGAGAAGGGTGAAACTGTATTCAGCATAACAGAAAATTGATTGATTCATTTGTGAACAGAACAGACCTGCAATTTCATCAAGAATAAGTACGCATATTCGTCGAGTGAATTTATTATCCTCCCGCACTTCAAGAAATTATGTGGGGTTGGGGTGAGAGAAAAAGTTGAGGAGAGAAAAAGAGAAAAAATTAAATTTAATACTGAGGTCCTGTAGCATAATAAAAATTTCCATATTCATCTACACACGTCACATTATATTATATCTATTATTTAAATTTCAAATTTATTTAACTAATAATTTTACCTATTATCAAACACTTAATTACTTTGACTTAATAAAAAAAGACTTTCGACAAACACCTTAGTTAATCATAATAAAAAATTAATTAAGGGCCCTTTTGGTAGGTGGTGTTCTTCATGATTTCCGGGAAATTGAATTTTTCTAAATTTTAAATTTTCGGATATTATCATAAACTGAATATAAAAATTATATTTTTAAAAATCTAGATTCTCAGATAAATAAAAATTTCTCCTGTACCAAACGCCCTTAAGTTTGATATTTAATAAGTGACGTAAAGTGCGTGTGAAAGTGTCCGTTCCTACTGTTGCTCTTGGATCAATCCATCCACGGCCTTTTTACTTTTTTGGGGCTTATGGGGACAAGTTATGGACTATAATCTTTGCTTTGATTTTATGTTTGTAATTCTTTGCAAGCAAAATCATCAAAGAAGAGGGGACAAGTGATGACCAAGAAGGAAGATTGTAATTTCATTCCATGAAGTATAAAAAAGTGGGTGTTTGAAAGTTGCAACTGATATTTCTAGGAGAAATTCATCTTAAGGAGCTAACAATACATATTTAATTTTAAGAGATACAAAAAGCTCAAATTATTTTAGATAATCATCCAAATTTTATTTAAACAGAGGACCATTAAATTTTACTTGAGACAAAAATATTTTTAATGCACAATTAGTGACTCTATAAGAATAACAAGTAATAATCATTTATGAACTTCTTCTAAACTACTTCTATCTTTACATTTAAAACTTTATTTACAACTTGTAGTTACTCTCTATAGGAATAATTAACTACTCAATAATAAAATAGTAATTATTCATGCATTATTTTCTTTTTTGTTAGAAAACATGGAAGTATCTCCCTTCAACCTTCTCCGACCACTTTGTTCTTGGAGTATGACCCCTAAGACTAACTCCTCATTGAAACAGAAGATGCATTGGACCTCCGTCACCGGAGAAATGATGAGTCTAATCCCTTATGGAGGGGGAGCCTTTTTTTTTCTGAGCTCAAAGAATTCCAAAAATTGCTTTTGCAAATGTTCAAACCCAGACCAAAGCCACCTTGGATGCTCAACTTTGCAGTTATATTTTTATATTTAGAAATTTACTTAAAAGTATAAGTCATTTAGTGAGAATAATTAGCCATGATATAATTTTTTATTATGTGAGTTCTTTTAGGGAGTGTATTGGATTAGGATTTTAAAAGATTTTTTGATATAAAAAATATTATATATTTTAAAAGACTATTCAGAATTGAAGGAACTTTAAAGAATTTCTGAAAGACTTTTTTTACGATCAAGATTTTATAAGATTAGATTTTAAAGGATTTCAATAGAATTTATAATATTTGAAAGGACAATATAGATTTATATGATTTTAGAAAACCTTATGAATTTTTAACAAACATTCAAAATTACAAAAAAAAAAAAAGTTAACAAAGAAATGCAATGATATTAATAAAAAAAATTAAAACATAATATAATTTTCTCAATTAGTAAAATTCATGATAAATTTTTGTTTGGAATTTTTTGCAATTGATCTTGTAAACCTAGGTGTTTTTGTTTTACGTGATGAGAGTTTTCTAACCATATATCATATGCACATTTTCATTGAGTATTCCAAGAAAATTTTGAATTTGAATTTCTGGGTTTTATTACATGAAAGTTTAGAAATTTTCTCAAATTATTTTCAATCGATACATTGAAACCTTAAATTGCTTTAGGTTTTTCGAAAAATAAGGTTTTAGTGATCTATTGGCACAAGAATTGTTTGAAATCATTTCCTTTAGCAAAGGAATTTCATTCATGAATGTATTGTTCTGAAACATAGCGTTCATATTATGAAAGTTTCAATTTCTTTAAATCAATCTTATTTTATTGATGTAAATGAAAATTGATTTGGGAGGTTTTGTTCCCCTATTGTTTCCCATTATTTTTTGTTGTTTTTAATACAAAAATCACATATTTTTGTATCAAGAAAAATCACGACCAATAGCTTGAAAAATCATTTTTTAAACTTTCAGAAATTCTAAAAAATTGCTCCAAAATCTGCTGTTTTTGAGATGTATTAGATTAAACTCTTGTTGGGTTGTTGTTTTGTAATGAAAATAGCTCAAAAATATGTTATTTTTGAGCTTTGACGAAGCTCCATGCGGAACCCGATTTCGAACGGGTCAACCCGGTAAAGGAAGAAGAAGAAGACACTGCAATAGATAAATCTCAAGAAATCCTAGGGATTAGGGTGAGATTGCAAAAGAGGCATCCTATTTATATTTCTCACTAAAAAGTCTCATGAAATTCACACTAGTGGAAAATTCATTAAAATCGTCAGATTTTTGAATAGCACAAGATTGTTTTTCCTTTGTTCAAAATCCTGATTGAATATCAATGGATTTGGATAGAGTCTAAAATAATCTTTGAAAATCCTAATTGAATATCATCATTTTTTTTAATCCTTTAAGATCCTAATTGAAAACCAATGAAATTTTTGATCCAAAAATAATCCATTAAAATTCCAATCCAATACGCCCTTTTAATTTTATTCTTTCGATCCTTGACTAATGAACTTGATAAAATTGTTATTTTGTCAAGATTCCTTTACCGATATCGTCAATTTGTGGAAAATTAAATTGTTGTGTTGCTTTCAGTTTATGCATATTAAGAAAGGGGTGTGTTGCAAAAAATCGGCAAGTGCACCAATCGTTCCAAGTAATAAAGTTATAAGTAGAGTATCGTTCCCACGAGAATTGAAGCACCGAATTTATTATAACTTTTCCTTTCTTGTCGGATCAATAAGATTGAGATTGAAAATGGTTGTGATTTGTGAAAACTGAGAACAGTTCAAGAAAGTGTAAATAATTTAATGGTTCTTTTAAGACTCAAGAACAAAAGATTAAAAGTTGTGAAAATGTTTGAGAAAATATTGCGGTAAAGAGACGCCAACACCTTTATGATCCCTACCTTGTAATCTGAATTAATGTTACATTCAATTTACTCATTGATCAAATGATTCACTATCTTTTAATTGATTAGTTAAGCCTTAATTCCTTGGTAACTTAACTTTATTAACCCTATTAGAATCCTAATCCCTTAGAAATCCCTTTTTAGGTTAAACTTTTGATTCAGTGAATCTTAATGTTTGCGGGTCATGATGTAGCCTATCCCTAGTGCATACATGAACAGTACCTTTCCTTTTTGTCAGGAATTAGAATCCCAATATCCTCATTGAAAATCCTAACCGTTGCAATCCCAATAGAGTGATCAATTCTAGAAGAATTAAGAGATGAAGAACAAAGGAAAATAAATTGAACTGGAATAAACAAATGTAAAATTAACCGAAGTACAAGGGGTTCAAATTAAGGGTTGTGACCCTTACCACAATAATAAAAGACTAGCCAGACATATTCATGTATGACAATTCAAAGTATGGAAAAGAGTTCATAAATAAATAATAACCAGAAGAATGGAAAGAAGAAATCTTGAATCTTCAATCACCAAGAGCTTGCTCCGATTTCTGTTCTTCGTAATTTCTCCCGTGCAAAAGTTCCTCCTTCTAGGGTTTGAGTCTCTATTTATAGACTTTTTTTCTTTAGGAATCTTGATCATTATATATCCGGCTCAATCTGTTCTGATTACTGATTTCTCGTTTCGATTTCTCGTTTCTCCCACGCTACTAGCGTGAATTCCACGCTATTAGCGTGGGAATCTTGTTATCAAAGTTTAGAGTTCACACTACTAGCGTGGTTCCCACGCTGCAAGCGTGGTTAGACAGACTGGTTGGCGCTACTAGTGCGAATTTCACGCTATGAGTGTGGATGTCTCTGGATAGAGAGTCCTTGTAGCCCTGTCAGCACCACACCCACCCTATTAGCGTGGGGCTTCAAATTTATTTATTTTTTTTTATTTTTTGTACTTCCAAATTGGACTTATTTTCTCTTGTTTTCCTACAGAATTAGAAGGAAACCAGTGGCACAATCTCTGATTGAGATTTATCAAATTAACATTAATTACGGCCCTTTTATCCAAGATTAATCAAAATTTCTCTCTCTTTTTGGCTCAAAATCCTCTCTATGCCGGAGGCATTGGGAAAATATTTATCAAATAATAAGAGCTTATGCTCCCTCAATTTCCGGAACCCAACAAATATTTTAAAGGAACCTTGTCAGTGCCTGCGTACTTTGTCTGTCTTATATGGGGGTAGTCAAACTGGTGGAGCCATATTCAGATTTCCCCTGATTTCTGAATGACAAAACCATTGCGTCAATCATAATCAAATTGTAAATCTGGCATTAATGTTACACGTTTTGTAGCAAAGTTCAACTAAAATAAAAACATGGCATATGAAGAAATAATAAATAAGGCACACATGAAAAGAAAGGTGTTGGCTTTGCAAGTGCAAGTTGCAATTGCTTCATATTTTATTTACAATGATTCATTTATTTATTTATTTTAAAAAGGAAAATGAAAAAGAAGAGGGCAGCGTGACTTGCTGTTGCTGGTGTGAAGGAAGAAGCCTCATTTGGCATTATCATGAATTGAAGGATTGTAAGGAATGGGAATCAAGTAAAGGTTGTTTTTCCTTCCAACCACAGCTCCAAATCCTTCATCCATATCCAAGTCCTCTGGTTTCATTCCTTGCGGGAGTTCCCAGTTGAAGTGGTAGAGCAATTTGGCTAGAGCAAACTCAACATTGGCCAAACCGAATGAAATGCCTGGACATATTCTTCTTCCTGCCCCAAAAGGGATATACTCGAAGTTTGTCCCTTTGAAATCAATACAATTATCATTAAACCTTTCTGGTTTAAAGCTCTCAGCATCATACCAGTACTCAGGATCTCTTCCAAGTGCCCACGCGTTTACCATCACTTTAGTCTTGGTGGGTAATTCATATCCACCGATACTGCATGCTTCCCTGCATTCTCTTGGAAGCAACAAAGGAAGAGGTGGGTGTAACCTCAAGGTTTCTCTTATTACTGCCTTTAAGTAACTAAGTTCCCCTATGTCTGTCTCATGCATTGTTTCTTTTCCTCTCAAAGTTTGTCTAATCTCAGCTTGTGCCCTCTCTCTTACTCTTGTGTTTCTCATCATTTCTGACATAGTCCACCCTAGTACTGTTGTTGAAGTATCCGTTCCAGCAGCAAATATATCCTGTTGATAATATTGTATATTGTCTCAGATTTTCATTCATAACAAGAACAAAGTTATGCCATTGATTTATTAACATACTTGTTTGCAAACGCATAGCAAAAGGGAATTATATATGTGCATGATCTCATATAGAATTCATCAATTTGATGACACGTTATATGGCAGACATACTAACCCAAATCACAGCTTTGATATTGTTGATTGTAATTGGGGTCTCAAGGCTTCCACTCTGCAGGACTCTTAGTAGAACCTCAACAAGATTTTCGTTCTTTTCTTCTCCCTTGCCTTTGTTTGCTCTCATCTGCTTAACTTGATTCTCCTTTACAATCTTTTCCAAGATGTTGTCGAGCTTCTTATGGATCTTCTCCAATTTGGCTTTCATTCCAGTTATTAGATGCATAGGTTTCAAAGAAGGAAACAGATCAGCAAGATCAAAGCCATCTGCCAATTCTATTGCTTCTTTTACCATCAATAAAAATTCTTCATGGTCTTCAGATATGTTACCAAATGCTGCTCTAGAAACAAAGTTACTTATGAAAGAGTTAATCATGCTAGTGAGATTGACTGGTGCACCTGCAGATGATTGAATTGTTTCTATGAGTTTAGCTACCTCATCTTCTCTAATATGGGAGAAAGATTGGACCCTCTTGGCACTTAGAAGCTCCAACGTACATATTTTCCTCATTTGTCTCCAATAATCACCGTATGGAGCAAATGCTATGTCTTGTGATCCATAGCCTAAAATATCAGAAGAAAGAAATGCTGGCCTCTGAGCAAGGGCAAGATCATGTGTTTTCATTACTTCCTTGGCCATGTTTGGGGATGATACAATCACTGCAGAAATCTCACCTAGTTGTAGGTGCATCAACGGTCCATATTTTTGGGCTAGTTCATGGAGAGCACGGTGAGGAAGTGAGCTTGCTGCTGCTAGTTGATGCAGGTTCCCTATGAGAGGTAACTTCCATGGCCCTGGTGGAAGTTTATGCAGACTCTTTGCCTTGAAGTTCTTTGCAAGCCAAAGCATTAAGAGTGAGAGGAGGAAGGTAATAATAACTAGGAAGTAAGATTGGACTTCCATGGCATGAAGGGTGGATCCAATTGTTTGTGAAGGATTTTTTTCAATAACTTAGAGAAACATGTCTTTGAGGTTGCTCTCTTTATATAAAATATATGTGAAACCGACACAAGTTAATTACATAATTTTAAATTCGTGGCATCAAATAACGTAAATCATTGAATAAGACAAATAAGTCAACTTAAGGCCCGACATAAGCAAATGTTGGGAGTAGGTAATACAAGGAATCCCGGCTATGAAGACAAATTCAATAACTACATACCTTAAACATGGTTCCCTATTCGTTCTTTTTTTTTGTATTTTTCTTTTGTTCTATGCGTTTGCGAGTTACATTCAGCCATACAGAAACAATAGCTGGCTAGGGACGGAACCTCGCCGGCTAGAATTGGAGTTTATATTTTGATTTATTGTCGATGGGTGAAACATCAACACCAACATCAAGCAAAAAAAAAAATTGTTTCCCGAATTCAAATCCATAATCTTTTACTAAAAAAAGAGTAATTTTACCACTATTTCAAGCTCTCTTTTTGTAAGGATGTGTTTGGTATGAGGTTTTGTAGAAGATACCTAGGCAAATGGATGTGGTGTTTTTATATGTCTATGGTATCAGGTTTTCAAAAATTTAGATAGAAACGTGATTTGCCTCAGTGGCGGAGCCGGCCCAAAAATTTATGTGGTGCCAAAAAGTTTGACATATTAAATTATCAAAATATTTATCATAATTATACAAATTTATCAGATAAAAGTTTATTATGAATTCTAACATAGTTATCTAAATTATGTACTAAATAATATCACATAATATTAAAAATTCAAATGAACAATTATCATTGATTATATATCAAAGCCAACATATAAAAATGTGCCAAACCTTTCGATAAACATTTCAAACATAAGAATTTCACTTTCCTCCCGCAACATAATAAGTAATGAACCAAACATTATCTTAAGGTAAAATTTTTGTGATTAAGTTTAGAAATAGGTCAACTAATTATTTTTGTGATTAAGTTTAGAAGTCTTTTTTTTAAATAATAGGAGTAAGAATAAATAACATAACTGATTAGAATAAAGTAGGAAAAAAATATATAGGATAAAAAATACAAAAAGGTAAAACACAAAAACAATCATATTATACATGTTCCTTATTATTTGTTTGTATTTAGATGATTTATTGTAACTTTTTTTTTTTGAAACTGATCCTAATTACCTCTTTGAGGCGAATCAGAACCCCCGGTATCCCCACGAGTTCGACTCTTTGAGCCGCCTATGGGACTAATCCAGAGTTCGGGTGTGTTGGTGGGATTCGAACCGAGGTCCTCTCCCACCATTCAGTCCCCATGCTACCAACTGAGCCACCACACTTAAGTTATTGTTACTTTGTATTGAGTATTTGATCTTCTATTTAAGTGGGTGTCAAATTACAATTTTTATCTTAGTTAATTATATCATAAGTAAAAATAAAAACAAGTGCCTTGGCACCTGCTGGCTTGGCTATGGCTCTGTAGTATTTACTTTTTGTGTGTAATATTGAGCTGGCTTGGCTATGGCTCTGCCATTGATTTGCCTAGTATTTACTTTGGATTCACACACACACACAACCGAGCCGAGCCGGACGGCGCGCATGTGTGGTGGTGAACCAAAGCCCACATATCTCCTCCCCTACATAAAACATGTAGTGATCCAAGGGCCAATTAAAGAGCCCCCGGTATCCCCACGAGTTCGACTCTTTGAGCCGCCTATGGGACTAATCCAGAGTTCGGGTGTGTTGGTGGGATTCGAACCGAGTATTTACTTTTTGTGTGTAATATTGAAGACAGTGGGTGGATTCACCAGAGTTATCATTGTACACACAACCGAGCCGGCCGGACGGCGCACATGTGTGGTGGTGAATCAAAGCCCACCTATCTCCTCCCCTACATAAAACATGTAGTGATCCAAGGGCCAATTAAAGAGATGGAGATGGGAGCTTATATACTCTCTCACTTCCTACTAATTGTCCATTGTGGGACTTGTTAAAAATCCACACAACTCTTCATCTTCCCTTTCTCTCTTTTCTTTATTAACTCAGTTCTTATTCATAACCAATGGATCATTGTACATTAATTCTCTCATTAATTCCAATAGTTAATATGTAGAGCCACCCCTCCATCGTTCAAGTCTTTTTCTCAAACAAAATAGTTCAAGAACTCACAAGGGGCAGCCTTCCAGGCACGAGAAACTGACTTGAGATTTAAATAAAAAATGCGAGGAACTCTAGCTAGAATCTGAATTGATATCTCATCATCAGGAAGGGAGGGAATCAATCTCGAGTTATCCTCATAGGAGGTTAACAACAATCTTTGTCTCTTGCAAGTTTCACCTAACTAAACCTCACACGGATATGAAAACAGAAGTTTAACATTGGAAGATGGGCAATGACCACCTTACCACAAATTATTTACTCAAGGGTTGGTGTGGTAATTTATCTTTATTTTTCCATCAATAGTTTTCCTTCGACCAAACATGGACTTAGAAAATTTAAACCAATTTTTTTGATAATTTTGTGGCCTACCAAACAATTTTTTTTCACTTTCTTATCAAAATCATTTTTCCACTATTTCCTTATAAAAAAATATTTTTCCTCCGCCAAACATCTCATAACTGGTGAAAACAATAAAAATATTCTCTATTACTCTTGATAGGCCAATCACCAATGGCCATTGATAGGCTTAGTTCGAGAAGGATGAAATTGCATTCGTTCAGCATAATGAAAATTGATTGATTCATTTGTGAACAGAACAACCTGCAATTTCATCAAGAATAAGTACGCCGCATGTTCACGTCACCTTATATTATATCTAATAAGTAATTCTAATACGTGTCATTTTAAAGGATATATAATTTATATTTTTTTATATTTTTTTCATCCCTTATAAATATGTAGTCGAGAAAGAAGTATATATTTATAGGGTTTTATAAGAGTTATGTCATAGGAAAAGTGATTGTATTATGTTATAGAAATTCGTTTTGCGTGCCGGAGTTTTTTTTTTTGCTACTGATCCCACAAAATGTTATGTGTGTGAGAAACTTTTTATGATCATGTTAAATGATAGATGATATACCCATACTTATAATATGAAAGTTATTTTTTTTCTGTCTCGACGTACTTAGACAAGTCCTGATTCTAAAGAGAGAGGAAAAAAATTCATATTATAATTATATATTCTCCGAAAGAGTAAGCAGTAGTTAGAAGGGATGAAAAAATATAAACATGTATCGTTTAGAAGGACAAATAATTTTCCCGTTAATTAAATATCAAATTCATTATTCCTATTACCAAACTCTTAATTGAATATAAAATGTTCAAATTATTTAAAATAAGCATCCAAATTTTATTCAATGAGAGGACCATTAAATTTTACTCCATAAAAAAATATTTCGAGTTATTGATATTGTATCCCTGTATTTAAAACTCTTTACAACTTTGTTCCCTTTTTAAAACTATTTATTAGTAACTTGTCTAATTACTCGAATAACTTACACGTATAAATAGACTTGAGATGAGTTTTTGTGAGTTTTTTTTTTTTTGGTAATAAGTTTTTGTGGGTCTTTTACAATTGGCAACTGTCTCTATTAAATTCAAGGTATTAAAACATGTTTTTTTTTTTTTTGTTCATTTTTAATATGACCTGTAAAATTGTGTTCATATTTTACTAATTTATGTTTATTATATCATGCATACACATATTAGGACTTTGCTTTGATGGTCCAAAATAAATGTGGACAATTTTCATCCAAGTTCTTTATATCCTAAATCAAATTTAATAAATTAAGTTTTATATATGTATTTATGTTCATGTGGCATTGCTTTTAAAAGATTTATGCCCATTTACTTTGTCATTCCAAAAATCCATGATGGAAGCATTTTTTGGAAAATTTTTGAACCAAATCTCAATTGAGTATTTGTCATTGCGTAGATATCGAAAATCATATAAAATAAAATAAAAAATGGATTCGAACAACCGAGCCAAAAGTTATCCTTTTTCAAAGTTTACACAAAAATTTCAAGGTATAAAGAGCTTGAATGAAGATTGACCTCAATTGTTTTGTACCGACAAATACCCATCTCAAGTCCATTTTATACATACATAAGACATTAGAACTTGATTCAAATAAAAAATATTTATAGATTCAAATTTGAGTAGCCCAGCACGAAAGTAATTGGCGGACAACGTAGTTAAATAAGGACAGATTGATTTATAATTTAAAAAAAATGATAAAGTGATAATTTAGAAAAAAGGTAAAAGAGTCAATAAGCCAAATTGTAACGCCCAACCGCTTTAAGAATCAATTACTCTCCCTACATACTAACACGAGACTTTTCAGTGTGCTTTTTTCTCACTCGCACACTTCCTCGGTAAACTTCCTAGGAGGTCACCCATCCCAGAATTACTGCAATTCAAGCACGCTTAACTATGGAGTTCTTCCGTTCTGGGCTACCGAAAAGTAGATGCATCTTGTTAATATAGGTAGTACCACTTAATTCTTAATTATAAGATATTCCCAACTGTATCGTCCCATATCAGCACAGTCTCTGGAATCTCTCTCGGTTGTTAATTCGATTCATTCATGTACCCCATCACTGGAAGCTTGCCAGGAACCGCTCCTTGTTTGTGTATTTTCGCATCGGCAATCACTCCTCGTCCCCGTCAGCGCTCGAGATGTTACACGAATAGTTGTAATCTATATGAATAATGAGTATTAATCATTTATGAATTTCTTCTAAACTACTTGCATTTTTTTTTACTTCTTGCATCTTTACATCTAAGATTTTATTTACAACTTTCCAGCACTCT
This sequence comes from Gastrolobium villosum, assembly GCA_032173675.1. Taxonomy (NCBI): domain Eukaryota; kingdom Viridiplantae; phylum Streptophyta; class Magnoliopsida; order Fabales; family Fabaceae; genus Gastrolobium; species Gastrolobium villosum. The sequence continues at coordinate 41,999 of JAVKPL010004053.1, forward strand.
ATTGGAATGGGAAAAGAACCATTTTAAAATTTTTGGACAAAAGAATTACCCGGTTAAAGTTGATTGGATAAGTTTTTCCAAAGTAATGCAATCAAACATGTCACTTATGCTGACAGGATTAGTCCCGTCATTGATACTGACGGGACTCGTGTCACGTCAGCGCCTCGTAGGCAGTTCAATTACCGTAAAGCTTCGAAAGGCCATAACTTGTGACTCGGGTATCCAAATCAAATGATTTTTTTTATTTCACATAACCTTTCGAGATCTACGCAATGACACCTCATTTGATATATTTTATTTCCCACAAACATAGTTTGAATTTAAAACAATTGTACCACAATCACAAGAGTGTTTATCCATAAGATCTTCAAACTATATTTGTGGGAAAAAAAATATGTCAAATGAGGTTTCATTTCATTGCGTAGATCTTCAAACTATATTTGTGAGAAAAAAAATATGTCAAATGATGTTTCATTGCGTAGATCTCGAGTCACAAGTTATGTGAAATCAAAAAAAAAATCATCTGATTTGGATACCGAGTCACAAGTTATGGTCTTCCGAAACTTTACGGTAATTGGACTGCCTACGTGGCGCTGACGTGGCACGAGTCCCGTCAGCATAGGTGACATGTTTGACTGCATTATTTTGGAAAAACTTATCCAATCAACTTTAACCATGTAATTCTTTTGTCCAAAAGCTTTAGAATGGTGTTTTAGCCCTATTGGAATAATTAACTATTCAATAATATATATTGATTGTAATATTTGTATTTTGTAAGAGTTACTTAATACCCTATATTTGTTTAATTGTTTGTGCTTGGATATTTAATGAAGATCTCTCGTGTTGTAGACACATATGTAGTGAAACCCGCCATTTACAAAAAAAAAATGGGTCTATAGGAGATAAAATTATTTTTATGTTGCATAATATTAGTTTTTCCAAGGGAATATTACTTTCATGTTGTATAAAAGTAGTTCTCTTATGCTATAGAGAGAATTCAAGTGGGATCCACTATTAAAAAACAAAAAAGAAAAAGAAAAAAGAGATTGTGTAATTTTCGAAGTGAGAAAAATGAAATAACTATCTCATATAAAATGAAAGTATTATTTTTCTTAAACATAGAGTGGCTTTGGCTCGGACCTTTCTATTTGACTAAATATGATGTAGACAAACACTTAAATTATCGATTTAAGAAATTTGATAACAAATCTTCCACCCATTAAGTATTAGGGAATTGTAAGAGTCATGTAACAGGAGGGAAGATTTATTTCCTGCGGACACACAATTCGGTGGGACTCACGAATTTTGAAAAAAAAAAAAAAATGATACGCTCTTATCGATGAAATTTGTGACTGCAAGATTTTTTTAATTTTTTTTTCATTCCTATTACGTATTATGTTTTCCAGAAAGTAAGTTTGTTATGAATAGTAAGATTTGGAATTGTATAAGCTTGATTGATTGACAAGATTCTATTTACAATTTTTTAATTATAAGAATGATTTCAATTTAAATATATTTTAATTTTATGTGTATTTAATGCTGATTGATATGTAATTAAATTTTTATTTTTATAGAAACTTTTTTTTTTTCATAAATATTTAATGATGATTGGATTATAATTATTATATTTAAAATTTTATATCCTATTTTAAATGCATTTAAGAAAGGAAAATGCCGCTTTTTTCTGTGTGTATTGGGCAATTACAGAAAGAAGAAACGAGGACAATGTAAAGAATCCATACAAGAGAATAATTATGTGGAGCTGGAATAAAAAACGGGTTGGAATTAATTAAATAGGACCGTGAATATGATTATTGATTATATGAGCTTAAAGACTGGGTTAAGTGACAATATGAGCTTCATGGACGAATAACATGTTAAAAAATCATTGGTTCGAATTCTGAAGACTAGGGCCTAAAGAGGAGACGAAATTTGAAGCTCCCCGGACCATAAGAGATTGGGTGGGGTAAAAAAGAGAGAGTGAAAGAAAATTTAAGGAGAGAGAAGTGAAAAGAAAAAAAATACACATGTCACTTGTTGAATGAGAGGATCATAAAAGTCCGGGAACATATTAAATTTTTCCGCTAAAGAAATATTTTTGTGTCATAGAATCAAATATTCATATATTATTCCATTCAAATAGTCAAACTAATTAAATAATGATTTTATATTTTCAATTCAATTTCCGATTTGTTTTTTAAATAATTAGTTAGTGCTTCCTCAAGCGGTGTGAAAACGTTTGCAATACATAAGAGTACCAATTGAGATAGCATGAGATAGCACACAAGAAGAAAAGTATCATTTTAAAGTTTTTAGACAAAAAAAAATTATCCGGTTAAAATTGATTGGATAAGTTTTTCCAAAGTAATACAGTCAAACATGTCACCTATGTTGACGGGACTCGTGTCACGTCAGTACTACGTAGGCAGTCCAATTAATGTAAAGCTTCGGAAGGTCATAACTTGTGACTCGGGTATCTAAATTAAATAATTTTTTTTTATTTCACATAATTTTTTGAGATCTACGCAATAACATCATTTGACATATTTTATCTCCTACAAACATAGTTTGAATTTATAACAATTGTACCACAATCACAAGAGTGTTTATCCATAAGATCTTCAAACTAAGTTTGTGGGAGATAAAATATGTCAAATGAGGTGTCATTGTGTAGATCTCGAAAAGTTATGGCCTTCTGAAGCTTTACGGTAATTGGACTGCATATGTGGCACTGACGTGTGACACGAGTCACATTAACATAAGTGACATGTTTGACTGCATTATTTTAAAAAAACTTATCCAATCAACTTTAACCAGATAATTCTTTTATTCAAAAACTTTAAAACGGTGCTTTTAGCCCACGTACAAGGCTACAATAAATATCATCGTCATGTCGTAGACAAAGTCTTATTTTTTGGGTTCAAAATTCCAACTACAATTAAAGTAGCTTATCATAGGCAAACAACAGATGAAACAGAGAGAGGGTAGGAGAATGTGGTGGCATACTGAAAGGAGATGATTCTTCCGGCGCCAAGGGCCTGTCCATTATTGACAAGGCAATCATCGTATCCAAGTCTCTTAAACACTCTCGGGTTTATCAAACGTGCTGAACTGAACCATCCACAGTGAAGATGAATATTTGCGATGCTGCAATCACTTGGACACATGTTCGTGATTTCAACATTGTACGCAGGAATCCCACTAGGAAGAGGAGGCATTGGGCTTTGATATATCCTTATATAATTCTTTGAACAAGCTCTGCCTTCATCTACAATACAACACATTACATACACTATAGTTAGGTCATGTTTAGTGTAACGCATAACGACTAATAGTATAAGATCTGATTAAATTTTAATATTATTCAATATTTGGTATGATATAATATAAGATAAATATCATTCAATATTTTAAAAATTATTATATTAAAAAATATATTTTAATATATTAATATTGAAAGGATATATTAGTTCTTGAAAATTGTACTTATAAGTAATATTAATACATCAACCTCTTATCATGCCTAATCCCACACCCTTATGGCTGATTAATTTATACATTATTTTGATGTATTAAGGGGTTCTGTTTTATAAGCTTATACTATATATATAAGTATATATTATATATCTTATACATCACACCAAATAGGCATTTACGACAACAATTTTAATTTTATTAGAGTGGCAATATTGTTACATATGAGTCAAAAAGTTCAAAGACAAGACAAGATTTTTATAAGGGGAACCTTTTCTACTCATAATATATACATAACTGAAAATATGTAACGGTTCTGATCATACCAGCAAACTGCAGTAGTTTCCGAGAGGTTATCTCTGTTCTGTTTTCGATGGAAAAAACCATCTCTTCAATATCAGCGTCTCTTTCACCTTCCTTGTGAATTGGTAAATCGCTAACTGCATTACAATAAACTATAAATATACACAATTTTATTACGTTATTCTAACTATCATTTTTTCTGACTAACTTTGCCTACCACTCTAAAACATCATTAGATTAAAATCTTAACTTACATCTTTTCTTTCTCTCTCTTTCTGAGATTCTGATCTAATGGTGTTGGAGAGTGGTAGACAAAAGTAGGTAAAATAACCTATCTGATCTTATTATGTGAAACCTCAAATGATAGATCTAGATCTTAATTTATTTTACGAGTCTATTACCCGGTTAGTATGCATGTGCATGCGTGCAACATTTCAAATCAGAATTGAACAGAGGCTAGTGTAATATGTGTCACAAAGGTCGTCAAAGGCGTTACCTAAGAGCACAATTAAGACAAAGGCCAGGAGCGATGCCACCGAGATCATGCTTTTCAACGCAACCCTCATACTGAAATGCTTTCAATCTGCTATCAATTAACCTGCAAAGCAGAAGAAATTAAGCAATGTCATTTGAGTTGCAGAGAAGCAAGGTAGAGCATAAATGGAATGCATGTTAATATAGAGAGGGAGAGAAGAGTAATACCAAAGAAGAAAACTGAATATGGAAAGTTTAGTGAGATGAGGGTTTAAATAGTCGTAAGAAAGAAGACAGAATAATATATGATGCAGAGCATCCTCTCATGTTTATTTTTATTTTTTTTGGTTAAAATCCTCTCATGTTTATTTTAATATATGCATATGAGAACATTTTAAGTCTTGTAAAATTTATTGACAAATAATTGTTAGCAATTGCTAATGCCGGTAATTATTATGATGATTTTGAAAATGGTGGACAATTGAAGCAGATTCATGGAGAAATGGAAATTTTAATTGCTGATGACTATCTGGTAGGGTTCTTTCGAGAATTTACGAAGGAGATACCTCAAATGTACACGGAATAATAGCGTTTTGTAGCTGTCTATTCGTTTAACTGTGCCTAAGTCTAATTAAAAGGAGAGACAAAACGAACTCGATGGTCAAAGAAATAAATAGGAGAAACGGGGGATGGGGATATTCCTACATGTAAAGAATTGCATGTGCATGAACTGTGTTAGTCATTTTGGTTCTATGGATGAGTCTAAATAATTCATTTGGTATTTGGTCTATGTTGTTTATTTGTGGACTAAAAGTTCACTCATCGAAATACCAAAAACTGTCCGTTGAATTTGATGAAAATTTATTAGTCATTTATTGAAATACCAACATTCATCTTAGATATTATGTTACATTAAAAAAAATAACGCCATAAAATTTATAGCACAAGGTTTGAAGTAGATTAAAATATATATTTTTTAACATTTTCACATCAATATATTTTTCAAATCTGTAAATTATTATATTTATTATTTTGTATGAATTTATGAAATTTTATGATATTATATTTTTATATAGATGAAAATCTTATATTTTAACATTTAATATCAGAACTTTCATATAAAATATATATGGTTTTTGAATTATTTTTCATCTCTTTATTTTTTCTATTTTGTCTTCATTGTGAATCCACCTTAAAAAACCTTTTGAATCTAATTCTCTGAATGAGGCCTAAGAATTAAAAAAATTGAATGTAATTTAAAAAGCACTAGTTGACCAGAATATATATGATTTCTAATTGACCAGAATATATATGATTTCCTTAATGGTTTTTTTTTTTTTTGTGAAAACCTTAATGGTTTTTAAATTACATTTAATAATGCGTGTGATTATATATATTTATAAGGAGGTTATAGTTACTACCTTTTCTTCTTACCATCTCTTACTATTAAATCTTAATCGTTGATTTCCGCTAATTTAAGGGTTATAATCTATTGGAAATTAAGAATTAATTAATAATTATGACCCAATAAATTACAACCGTTAGATTGACAGAAATCAACGATTAACATTTAGTAGTAAGAAAAAGATGTAGTAACTATAACCTCTCCTATATATATATATGGAAAAAATCAAAATTCAGTGACTAGACCGGCCATTGCATATTTATAATGGTGTTCTCCCGAGAGAACATAGTTATAATATTTATTATAACTGTGTTCGCACGGGAGAACATAGTGTACTGGACCAAATTTTATATCCAGTCACAGTACACTCATTAAACCATATATATATATGGGTTTAGCGGATGTAAAGTGACTGCACCTAAGGATTGGTGCAGTCATATAAAACTACATCGTTTTATAATGTAAAAGCATATATATATATATAATATATATATATATATATATATATATATATATATAACCACACAAAGTTGGAAATAAATATAATATATTTTTTTCTACAATTAATTTTAAATGCGAACTTCCTTTATCTCGCCCAAAACGACGTAGTTTTTAGGTGACTGCACCAATGCTTATATACAGTCACATTACAAATCATTTTGCCATATATATATATATATATATATATATGGATTTATCATCTATCATTTAACATGACCACAAGAAATTTCCTACAAACACAACATTTTGTGGGGCCCGCAACAAAAAAAAAATTCCGGCACGCAAAACGAATCTCTATAACATAACACAATCACTTTTTCTATAACATAACTCTTATAAAACCTATATATATATAGGGGAAAGATATGTTTACAAACTTTTTTTTATAAATCTTTTACAAATTATACTATGTACTCCTGGGAGAACACTAGGTTACATAGTATAGTTTGTAAATATAACCCTCTCTCCACACACACACATATATATGGAAAAATCATTTTTGCAACCGCTTTACGTATAGCAACAATAGATGTATGATTATGATTCTCTACATTAAATATTTTAACCTATATCCATAAGAAAATCTGTCACTATGTACGTAAACCGACGGCAAAAAATGTATGGTTATAATTTATATTGTTACAACTGAAATAATTTGGGGTATTTTATCATTTATTTCAATTTAATTGAACTCTAACCCTAAAATTGATTCAATGTTTTTATCCCTTGTTTTTCTTATGGATTTATATAGTCGATAATCGTAGGTATTGGAATAAAGGATTATTTTTGGAAAAAAATACTTTAATATTCAATTAAGATTTTAAAGGATTATAAAAAAGTCATTTGCTATTCAATCAAATTTAAAGGATTTTAATATCTGAAAGACTAATTTTCTTCTGAATAAAAAAAATACAAAAACTAGTTTTTAAAAAAATAATTAAGAATCAATACATTAATGTAAAAGGTATAAAACTAAAATTTAAATAAAAAAATATAATAACTAATACTTTATCTATAAAAATCATACCAATAAATAAAAATATAAAGATTACTATTACTACTACAAAAAATTAAATAAATAAATAGAGAAGTTAATTTGCTGTTTAAAGTTTTAGAGGAGGGATATTCTTACTACTAAAATCTTCTACTACTAATTCACTAGTCACTATTTATCTAATCACCATTGGATCAACATTTTCTCTTTCTTCGAATTTTTTTTAGCATTCTCTCTCTTTGATTTAATGGTGATTAGATAAATAATAAGTTAGTAATAGAAAATCTTGGTAATAAGAATATCCGAAAATTTAAACCAATGAAAAAAAACTTTCATACTTGGCCTAACATTAAAGTGGGAGGGAGAGGAGAAATATATTTATAAATTTTTGTTTATAAATTATACATCTCATCAATGACGACAGTACACATCAAAGGAGAGAGAGAAAATATGATAGAAAAAAATAAAATTAGCATGTAATATTTTTGTTAGTGGGATAGATAAAACAATAGTACCAAAGATACTTCCCCTCAGTTTTGGCAGCCGAGAGTCTTGCGGAGGGTCCCACTGTGGGCTGTGGCTTCATGGCATTGGGAGATAACCCCACAAGATAAGGTATCAAACATTCAAACATCAACATACGAAGATAAGGTTATTAATTGTTTGTAAATACCTTCATTTCCATCCACAAGTGGTATTGCTGTGACTGTGAGAAGAGGAAGAAGATGAAAAATCTTAGCCTGGGATCAAACCTCCACATTCCAAGCCCATCCAACCCTTCTTGTTCCACTTCACATCCTCCATTATTTCTCAAACCCATCAAACTTGTTATATCATGTGGGAAAACATTGAAACACTCACCTTCATATGTGAGACAACATAGTACTCCAACTCGTTCAATCACCCTCAAACACACAACAAGTGTGGAACATGATGCACCGAGATCATTGATGAAACATGTAGTTCCTGATCAAAAAGGGTATTCGAGGATTGTGATAATGGGAGCTGCTGTTTCAGTGGGAATTTTGCTGATTCTGAGTGACCAAAAGGCCTTGGCTTTGGGTCCTGAAGGTCCACTTGTGGAAGAGTTTTGGGACAACGTTAGGAGATATGCACTGTACGCTCTCACTGTCAGCACAGGTGCCATTTATACCATCGTCCAGCCTATATTTGAGCTCCTCAAGAATCCCATTTCTGCATTTCTCGTAATTGCTATTATAGGGGGCAGCATCTTCATTGTTTCTCAAGTGCTTTCTGCCATGGTTGGTGTTACTGAGTTTGCTTACGATTATGGATACTAGATATACCTCCAACCATATATATCTAAAGCCCACTTCATCGTTTTCTATACATTTTTAGTATTTTTCACCTTTTATTGTTGTTCAATAGTGAGCTACAATTTTAATGATGGAGAAAGTAGAAATTATTATTTTGATTTCCTGTTGATTTATGAATGATTGAGATGATTTATATTATGTTCAAACATCATATCTGAGAATCTGTTTCCCTAAATTGCCATGGATTGTGTCCTGACTGGCCCTATCAGTTAGTCTCTGAAGCCCAACAAATTAGGGGTTTTAGATAATTTGTTCATTGCTTGATGCCAATATGCATAGAGTAACCCCTGAATTTTTTTTTTTTTTTATATACCAAACTTAATTAGACTAGTCGATTAACAAATTATTCAACTTTTTGAGCTGACTATGAGAGTAATTTCAAATTGGGGTTTAATTACAGTTAAAGCTCCTCGTCCCTCCCAAAAATATATTTGGTGGGAATCAAATCTAGGCTCTCTCATCACTCTACCAATGTGTTGTCAATTGAGATACACCGATTAATAAGGGATGCAGTTAACCTAATCTCAATTCTAACAAAAATAATAATAATGATTTGCAAACATAATTTTTTTCCAATTTTTTAATTTAAATAAAATTAGTGAAAATTCTATCAATATTTTATTTTAAGTAAATTTTCGGGGGTTACAATACTATTATTTGTTGTCACAATTGTGAAATAAGAGTATTGAATAAGTGTTCCAAAAAAATGAAAAACTATTGAATGCTGCCTGGATAGTGGCACTTGGCATGTGAGTGGATCGGAAGGTTAAAACAGAAACTAGGCGTTTGAAGGTGTTAAAATGTCCATTTGGAAGCATCCGAGACATTATTGGCTGTTTTTCATGAATCCTCTGAACTTCCTCAAACAGAAAAAAGAGAATTGTTCTTTCCGGTTAATTTAACGGAATTTGAAGAATTGTGAATTTGTGATCATCAATTTCCTATCTGAACAAGTTGACCTTCTAGAAACAACCTTCTCAGGTAGCTAAAACTCTATTTTGTTCTTGTTTTGAACCAATTGGTTGTTACAGTATTTATTTGTGTGCCTTTTAAAACTGAAATGATACTCTCTCCCCACAGTTTATACTGGCCAAGAAACATTACCAGGTATAGTACGTGTTAATTAAGAACAATTACCTTTGTGTTTTCTCAGTCAGTCGAAATGAATGTATTGGTTAGCCTCTCTTCAGACTTTAGGTTGATTTATATAGTATAGCTTATAGTTTATAGGCAGAGGAACAACATTCCAGCCCTTAATTTTCTTTAGATTAGTCTGTCAATACATTAGCTTCTATGATGAACCAAAGGTGAATTTGATCTACTAATTGTAGCACAAGAGAATTGAGCATTTCATAGCATTTCCTTATGTTCCATGGAGTAACTTTCGCTAACAATTAGAAAAAGCACAGAACTATCTCAAATAGCAAATTATTAGGTCATTGGAGAGGAAGGAAACCGGTTTAGGCAATCAATTTACTATTGACCATTTAAAATTTGAATAAACACTTAACTAAAGAATATAGAAAGATAACTTCTGGCAGGAAATTTTTTTATCCATAATGTTGTCATTGTAAGTGACTCTACTACTAGTAGTTTCATAAATCAGGAACATGGTAGGAGCAAATTAAGTCCCTTAGAACTTCAAACTTTCAGGTGGCCTGCTAATATATGAAGCTTTTTTTAGTAAGTTGATGGGTAGTGATGAGGCACAAGAGTCATTGCTTTCAGAGCCAAGAGATCATTCTCATCTCAACGATAAGAGTGACCTCCAGAGAAGAAGACCCCGGCGTGGCAGTGCTTCAGGGACAGAGATCAATATCCAAGAACAAAATGTTGTCCAAAACCCTTTACACCTTCAATATATAGCTACAAAACCACAAGCAGAATTCCATTTCAAGCCTGTGTTATTGTGGTTAGCTGCCTACCTAGGTGGAGGTACCCTATGTTTCTTTCTCACAAGTTATCAAATCGAGGGTATAAAAACCAATGGGTTTCTTGATGCCATTTACTTCTGTGTTGTGACTATGACTACTGTTGGATATGGAGATCTTGTACCCAATAGCTCATTGGCAAAACTTTTTGCCTGCATTTATGTATTCACTGGCATGGCTCTTGGTGGGTTAATTCTTAGCAAGGCAGCAGATTACATTGTTGAAAAGCAGGAAATCTTACTTGTTAGAGCTCTTTACAAAGGTGGAAAAGTTGGTTTAGAAGAGCTTTCCAAAGAGATTGAAACTAACAAAGCCAAATACAAATTCATGCTGGCAGCATCCACCTTTTTATTGCTTATGGTAGTAGGAACTGTTTTTCTGTATTTTATTGAAAATCTAGATTTTGTGGATGCCCTCTATTGTGTTTGTTCCACAGTCACTACTTTGGGTTATGGGGATAAGAGCTTCTCCACTACTGTTGGTCGTACTTTTGCTGTGTTCTGGATACTGAGCAGCACCATTTGCTTAGCTCAGTCTTTTGCCTATCTTGCTGAACTATATACTGAAGAGAGACAAAGATCACTGGCAAAAATGGTTCTTACACGAAAATTGTCACTCCTTGATCTTGAGGCAGCAGATCTTGATGGAGACAAAGCTGTTAGGTAAGGCAATACGAGTACTTTAGGTAATGTTGATGGTAATAAAAAAAAAAGATAGTTGGTTGATTATATATGGAGTCTTTTTCTCTCTATTATTTGCATTGAGAGATGCAGTAAGTTCATATTTATGACACCCAGTTTTTCCAGCATCGATAGATAGCTTCAATAATTAGCTGGACCTAGCCATCAAATGCTCACATTCAACATTTTTGTTATCTCAGTGCTGCAGAGTTCGTTGTATACAAGTTGAAGGAAATGGGAAAGATCAGCCAAGAAGATATTTCAGTTGTGATGGAGATTTTTAGAAAACTAGATTGTGATAAATCAGGAGCTCTGACAGAAGCTGATCTTAGATATGTTGAATCATCTTAACCCTATACTTGCCTACTAAGTCATGAGTTTTAGTTTACATTTTATACAGTATAACATCTAATTCATATCCTTCACATTTTATGAGAAACTATAATGGCGGTGCTTAGAGAAAGAGAAAGAGCATAATGTTTCAAACTTTTAATACATTCTTTTATCTATGATAATGTATAATTAAGTGATCATTCATCACTGGAGCTGGTTCACATGTAACAGGTCACCAATCTTAGCTAATGTTCCACCAGTCTAACTTAGCAATCAATATATTAACAAAGTGAACTAAAGACAACCGTGGTAATTTAATATTCAGATTAACCTCTTTTGACTCTCATACTTTAAATAGGAAGTGATTAGTAAAATTAAAATCTGGTTGTATGGACAGATGCTTCATGGGTTTCCAGGGTAGCATGAATATTGAGTTAACAAGAGCTTATATCCAAACAAAAAAATTCCGCAACCATGTTTCACTTGTGGAATTGAATGCAAGCTGATGACCATAAGTGAATCCGTGTGACCAGAGCATAGTGTTGTAAGGAATTACATTTTTTACTGTGAAGGTGAACAAAATATGCAGTCACCTACTCTCCTTTCACTGTTAATGGCCTGAAGACTTGAAAAGCATGGACATGAATGCCAATTTACATACTTTGGCGTAACTGGTTATCTAGGTATAGTTTACTGAATGGAAGGTAAATAAAATCAAAAAAGGGAATGGTTAGAAAGTGCAGGGCCACTTAATTAGGTTGATGCTGTATAAAATATTTTCTATTTCACCAAAAAAATTTCTCAAGAAAAAGATTTGTCACAGTGGAAGATGAAGGATAGAAACAACGAGATCATGCATCAGAAGCTAAATTTTATTTACTAATTTAGGTATTTATCATCATTGGAGAGAACTTTATTTAGTTTGTCATGCATCTAGCTGCTCATAAGACATAGAGTCCATGTCTTATGGTTAAGACTTAACCATAAGACATTGTGGTTAAGACTTAAGAAATCATTGATGGGCTTCACTTACCATTTGATTGAGATGGATGTTTAAGAATAGAATATATACAAAGCAAGGGGACAAGAAGCTACGTTTTTTATAGAAATTTTTACAATTACCAATTCCAGAAGATTATGCTTTTATTTTCGTTCATATTGCTGTGACATTCATTAAACTCATTGAATTGATACAACTGTCATTTGAGAATGAAATGGATACAGAGAAAAAGATATTATTGATCATTGTTATGGACATGAAAGGGTTTTCCTCTATTTATACAAGTCTGAAACTTGAACACCCTTCTTGCACTTTAGAAGTTTTGAGCCTCCTCAGTATGTTCTGGCATGCCTTCTACGTAATCCAAGAGCCCTTCTGCAACTCTTTCACCATGAGCTTCAGTTGAGAATTTGGAAACGCCTCCAAAGGCTATTATTGCAACCACGAATACAGTTGTGGAAGCAAACAAAGGCCAAAAATACGTCAGAATGCTCAGAATTGGTGGGGCTGCATATAACATCAAGGAAAAGGATAGCGAAATTGCTATTGCTATGGAGATATGGTATCTATATTGCAGAAGCTTTGCTGGTACATCCATGGCCCCTTGGATGAGTACTATAAATACAAAGAGAGAGAGAGAGAGAGAGAGAGAGAGAGAGAGAGAGAGAGAGAGAATTGGGGGAGAAAGAGAGATATGGAAAAAGAGTATGGTTATTCTCCATTAACGAGTTTGTTGATGGCAAATATTATACTCTGAGGAGATTCTCTGTTGGTAATGACAGTCTCCATAATTCTCAAAGCTTGCTTTGCTTATCCGCCACTTATTCTTTTAAAAGCCACGTGTTTCCCAAACTGTTCTCCCATGAAAAGATGTAAGTCTATCTAAAATAGGTGGACTGGACATGGTAAAATATTTATTATGGTCAGCATAGTTCAATAAATTTTACATAAAATTGGTGACACATTGAATACACAAGATAATTTTGACCTTGGAAATCACCTAAATATATAATATAGAAGCAGCGTATCTAAGAATTTCTCCCTTCCATGACCATTTTTATTTTTTAGACCAGTTGTGAAGGACATGTTAATCATTGGAACAAGCTGATATAATGTTTTTGGTGTGGATACTTTGCCCGCTTCGTTGAAAGTTCTAGTGGCGGTGTCCATTTTGGAATTGGACATTTGAAATGAAGACTACGTGCACAGGAAAGGAACAGATTCTTATTCTTCTTTATGGTAATGCCCTGATGAATATCAAAAGGACAAGAACATATGAAGGGGGGGAAAAGAGAAAAGGGAGGGGAATGACAAGAACTCAATATAAGAATTGGAAACGGTGCGGTCCAAGAAAAGAGAAAAGAATTGCCATGAAGAACTTGCATTTGGAATCTTAAAAGCTAGTTAGTATTACATCATTTCGAATTTCGATCATAACAAGCACAGAAGTTGTTGTTAATTAAGAAAAAATAAGAAGTATTGCTGTTGATATTGTTAAACAAAAAGATGGTTCTTGGAAAAGATAGTTCTCCATTCTTTCAAAAGTTAACATCAATACAGACTAACAATGGTTCTTGAAGAGCAAAATGAAAACAAAGTCATTAAAACAAGATTGTTCTCCAATCCCTCTATCTGCCTACCAAGTAGAATTTATGGGACAAAAAAACCTATGTGTTGAACACTAAAGAAAGACCATGAAAATTCCTGCTCCAGACAAAGACACCAAGGGATAGTATACAAAGTACCCCACCATAACATGAATAAAGACAAGTTTATAATTAGTTTCTATATGGACAGTAGTAGGAGACAGAAGCACACTCATTAAGGGTCAATGAGAGGACCATGAATCGAATATTAATAGGAGCTATGTACAAATATTTACAGCTTGTGTTCAAGTACTTAGAGGGAAATGATAGTCCGTATTTTTATCCTTTTTAAATAATATTCATACATCAGTATCCATAATTTGAATAGAAAGATACATTTCGATTGTCATAATCCATTAAAAATAGCACATCAATCTAAGATTGATGTGGAAGCAAGAAAAAGAAGTAGCACATTTTACAATAGAAGAAAGAGAAAAAAATAACACCAGACAACCAAGTCCACATTTCTATTATGTGCCAACCATCCAACAGAGGAATATATAGTATCATAAGCAACAAATAAGTACCTTTCTCTCCTCCCCTTCTGCAGAGAGGAAAAGAAGTGACCTACATTAAAATAAATAGAATACTTTTCTATTTGACCCTCTCACAACTCATCGACACGAAGAAGAAAGCAACTCACATGAAGCAATTCCCCGTTCCCGCACATTATAACGCATAATCATCTCTCTAAGAAATGGATAAGTTCCTTTAAACTCGAACTACAGATTCCATTTAAAGGTTCCCTGAAAGACAAGAACAGTTAGGCAAAGACCACATAAAATATGTTGGCTAAATAGTTACAAAAGCTAAAGAAGATTAACTATTTATTATATAGGAAAAAAGATACTTACATGAAATCATTAAATGCCATCACCACACCGCCTCTACAGCATAATTCAGCATTATTGGCATCATTAATCCAAATGCCAAAATAAATACCTAGCCAACTTATTACGTCAATCTGATCAAGCAACCTTCAATATGCTTTTTCGCCTCTTCAAGAGCCCATCCATTAGCTTGATATATGTATATTTATTTAAACTAACTCATTTCTGCTCTGTCTCATGAAATAGTTTCATTGCCTTCTTGCACTTCCCTTCAGTACACAAATTACTTATTTTCTCTGAGTACATCATATCACCTGAGCCAAGCTCTTGGGAAGTGTCATGAGTTTTCACATCTTGCCCTGTCTCTACAAGTTTTGACCTCAACTTCTCTGCTTCCTCAGTTCTACTACCATGAGTAAGTGCACTAATGATGGCATTATAAGTATACCCGTCAGGCCCCAATTTTTTAGCCTCCATTTCAGTCATAGGATCAAACGCATCCTCAAGTCTCCCTTCTTTGTAAAGGGAGGATATCAATGTGTTGTATGTAACTACATCAATGGGCTTCCCTTTAGAGATCCATGTGTTAAAAAGTTTAAGAGCCTTCTCCAACATGCCATCTCTACAAAGTCCTCGAAGAAGAATGTTACATGTAAAGATATCTGGTTTGAATGATTTCTCTGCCATTTTGTTATGGAACAGAAATGCTTTCTCTACCATTCCCTCCCAGCAGTAACCATGAATAATTATGTTATATGTAGCTTCATCAGGGACTAAACCCTTCTCTAAAAGCTCATTCAATTTATCTATGGCTTGACCAGTTTTTCCAGACAGGCATAGCCCTCTGATTACAGTGCTATAAGTGACAACACTAGGAACAATCCCCTTCTCCTTCATCTCATGCCAAAGCTTCAAAGCTTTATCTTCTTTTTCATCCTTAAAGTATCCCATGATTAGAGTTCCATAGGTTACCTCGTCAAGAATATAACCTCACTTCCTGGCCTTTACAGCTAACTCATATGCCTCTTCAAGCTTCTTCTCCGAGCACAAAGTGTGTAATATTGTGTTAAAGAGTAAAAATATTTGTTTTCAATCCTTTCCTTCCCATTTCATCCATCATCCTAAATGCTTCTCCCAGCTTTCGCGCTTTACAATAACCATTAATCATAGTATTATAAGTAATACAATAAGGAGAAATCCCACTTTCCACCATCTTCATTGCTTCATCGATCTTACCTTCCTTAAAGAACCACTCAACCACATAACCATTATCAGGGAAACACCTAAACTCACCCATTTGATTCATCAATTCAACAGCTTCATTGAACTTATTATCAGTGCAATATCCATATATCAATATGTTAAAAGTGTTTGGTGTTGGGATTGACACCGAGCTGAAGAGCATCCTTAAAAACTTGCCTAGAGAAAAGAATAGAGTGGGAGGAAGAGGACCTAACCAGGGCATTGAGGAGCAAATTGGTTCATAAACGGAGGCGCTTCATCTTCTTGAAGATCTGAAAAGCAAAGTGGAGGTGCTTCGTGTAGAGGATGGAGATTATGAGTGGTAGGGTCGGTCAAGTGGGGAATGAAGGGTTGCAGTCTCTGTAATGGTTTCTCATTGCTCTTTAGGATTGTGATTATGCTCTTCATAACCACTTCGTTGTTGCCTTGTGTTCATCTTTTACCCTTTTCCTTCTTATGCTTCTGGTTCTGGACTTCTGGGGGTGTTTTTTAGGGTTTTGTGGCATCTGCACTTTCAGGCAAGGGAAGAAGAAGAAGGTACAAACATGCCACCCAATTTGCTTTCTAAATTCTAATGTCGTTTCAATTTTTCGCGTTTATGGACAAGTTTAAATGTTTAATTATTTATTAAATTTTAACTATTATTTTGATTTTTAATTTTTTTTAAAAGTTGAATAAATAAATAAGAACATAGATAATTGGTATTTATGTTTAAAAAAAAAGTGAGAATAGTTTAAAAATGAACAATTACGTTATGAGGGAAGGTTATATTTACAACTTTTTTTTTACAACCATATTTTATTACCGATGATTTCCATCAATCAACTGTTATTATTTATTGTGAAATAATAATTAATTAATGAGTTTAATTTGCTAAAAAGATAACCGTTGAATGGCGAAAATCAACGATAATAAGATATGGTTGTAAGAGGTTGTAAAAGAAAAGTCATAAGTATAATCTTCCCCTTGAACTATTTCTAAAAGTGTAAAACTGTAAATAAAAAAATTAAGCAAGTTTCAATATTTCTCACCTATAAATAAGAGGAGGGATATTCTCACTACCAAAATATTCTACTACCATCTCACTATCTATCTAATCACCATTGGATCAACCTTTTCACTTTTTTCAAAAACTTTTTAACATTTTCTCTCTTTGATTCAATGGTGATTAGATAGATAATAAGTTAGTAGTAGAAAATTTTGGTAGTTAGAATATCCTTCCTCTATAAATAAATAAAAACTCCACTACAAAAAAAAGAAGAAGAAGAAGCTCATAAATTACATTAGATTCTCAATTGAAGATTATATACGACCAGAATAGTTATGTTTGTAGACAATTTCAAGGTGTGTTTAGTTTTGATTATTTTCGAAGAAATAATTTGAATCTATAATTTCGTGATTTTTTTTTTGAGATATTTTGGTTTATCATTTTGGGATTACTTCGATTATAATTGGCTATGGAAATTAAAGCTTTAAATTTTTCGCAAAAATAATAATAAAGAAAATCAAACACATGTTTCAATTCTATATCAATCTTAACCTATCACCCAAACCCAACATTTTTTTTTTCTAAGTGGAGATTGTGGTTTCTATAAGAATATATAAATAAGTTTATAAAAAAAAAAGAATATATATATAAGGGAATTAATATTTTTCTTATAGGACATAAAATCATCGACACACGTAAAAGTGTGTGGGTTACGTGTGTGGGAGTAAATTACAATATTTTATATTATTTTTTTAGAATTAACTTCTTTAGTTTTTATTTTAATTATGATAAGATTTAGAGTTGAAGAATAGCATAAATATATATATTATATCAAATCATAACATATTATACTAAATAAATATCAATTTATATTATTCAATCTTTATTATCTTCTTCTTTTTTTTATCAAAATCTCTATTAATTTCAATGCCCCATAGTGCTACAGAAGCTGCCAATGCCATTGTATTGCTCATTTTCATTAGTTAAATTTGTAGCTGTCTCTTAGCTGAACGTGTGCCTGGGCCTGATCAAAGGGAGACATAACTTGAATGCCGGCTAAAATGAACATAAAGAAGGGGAAAAGGGGAGATTCCTAGCTAGTTCTAAAGAATTGCATGTGGATGAATAATAAACTGTCTTAAGAAATATTAAAGGATGGGTAAAGTGTGTATCATTTTTAAGGATGTAAAATTGTGTCATTTTAAGAGAGAGAAAGAGATAGATAAAGGAGGAGAGAGAGTTGACAAAAAAAAATATGTTGGTCCTACCTCTTTGTGAGAGTGAAAAGATATAAATTTGTCATTTAAAAAGATAAACATTTTTCCATTAAAATATAGCATCTACTTTACTTGAACTCGTCCGAAATGGATTAATTTTGAGTTTAACTTTATATTGTTTTTATTTTTATTTTGGTGAAATTGATATTTTCTTTTAATTATATGGCAATATGTCATTAAATGATAGTGTAAAGTTTAACATAATGATCATTCAAAATTAAATTCATCAATTTTAAATGCTTAGAGGTCAAGTATACGGGTGAAACACTGAAACTATTTTTTTTTTATTAATATTGAAGCTGACTTGCATGAAAGAACTTCATTAAATATAGGAAGTAAACTTGGATTGCAGCTCGCGGGTCACTTTCACGTGATATTACCGAAATGAATGTCATGGTTCACGGTGAAACTGAACTCAAAACATTCTATGGCTTTATATGTTATTACAAGAGTTGATGCAGTTAAACTGATATTGACAAGTTAAGCAAAGAAGTGCATTTAAATCAGTCTTGTACAGCAGCAGTATTAGGCAGGCAAAGTAAAAGTAGATAACATCATTCATATTAAGTAGGTAGAACCAAGAATAACTCCGATTAAACGCTTTGCCGGGAGAAAATGGAGCAGATTAATTGCATGCACCGCGTGGATGAAGCATGCATGGTCCTCCTTTCAGTCAGAGGAAAGCTTTTAATTTATGAGGAAGGAGCTGGAAAAGCCTACCCGACTTTTCATAAGCTTAGAAAAGCCTACTAGCTAAAAACTACCTTTGCAAGTTTTCTCATTCAGTCCAAATAAATGTATTGGTTAGACTCAGTTCAGACTTAGAGATTGATTTATATAGTATAGACTATAGGTTATAGCAAGAGGAACAACATTTCAGCCTTAATAAGGGGTTTGTATTTATCATTTAACATGACATAACAAACTTTCCTACACACTCAATATTTTGTGGGGCCCACACTTTTTCAAGAAAAAAAAATTACGGCATGCAAAATGAATCTCTATAACATTACACAATCATTTTTCCTACAACATAACTCTTATAAAACCCTTTAAAGAATGGGTTTTATAATTCTCATTCAACATGAGAACTCAAATTTTCCTACACACCCTTCGATTTCCGTGCTGACATGGGTCCTACATATAATTTTTTCTAACACATGGGTCCCACATGCTTTTTATCTCTAGAACATGAGAATTGAATTCTCATTCAACATGAGAAAATCAAACCCCTTAAAGAATATGGTGTTAGAAAAAAAGTTTTTCGTATTATAATTATGGAATGTTATATTTATAAACTTTTTATTTACAAACTACACTATATCTCACTCGTAAGATATAATGTAATTTGTAAGTTTATAAAAAAAATAAAATTGTCAATATAACTGTACTCTATAACTATATAACGCACTTAACCCTTCATTAGCTTCTATAATGAACTAAAAGTGAATTTGATCTACTAATTATAGCACGAGATTTTAACAGTTCATTGTATTTCTTTTGGGGAAAGTGACTATTTTGTCATGTTTGGACAAAAAATTATCAGACTGACATGCCAACAGTAAATTTTGCTAAAATGACACGCGGCATAATTCGCTACACAATGTAGCGAATTATGCATGTAAGTAATTTGCTACACAGTGTAACAAAATATGTCACGTCAGAACAAAAAATGCCACATGTCAAATTTCTCAAAATTCGCTACACTATGTAGCGAATTTTGAGAAATTTGACATGTGGCATTTTTTGTTCTGTACATCCTGACATGACATATTTCGTTATACTGTGTAGCGAATTACTTGCATACATAATTCGCTACACTGTATAGCGAATTATATCGCATGTCATTTTGGCAAGTCTGATAATTTTTTTGTCCAAATGTGACATTTTCGTTACTCTCCCTTTCTTTTGTTCCATGGAGTAACTTTCAATAAGAAAAAGCACAAATCTATCTCCAATTTGTTTTTTAAATAATTAGTCAGTGCTTCCACTAGCTGTACGAAAAAGGTTGCAAATGCATCTAGCTATAGTTTTTGCAAAAAAAAACAGATGAGGTAGCACACCTAGAATAAAATATACTTCCCATGTTGTAAACAATGTCTTGTTTTTTGGTTCCAAGTTACAAGTACAATTAAACTAACTCATGAGAAGCAAACAACAGATGAAACTGAGAGAGGGTAGCGGAAAGTGTTGGCATACTGAAAGGAGATGGTTCTTCCAGGGCCAAGGGCCATCCCATCATTGACAAGGCAATCATCATATCCAAGTCTCCGAAACACACTCGGGTTTATCAAACGTGCTGAACTGAACCATCCACAGTGAACCCGAATATCTGCGATATTACAATCATTGGCGCACATGTTCACGATTTCAACTGTGTACTCTGGGATCCCATTTGAAAGAGGAGGCAATTGGTCTTGATATATCACAATGTCGTCCTTTGAGCAACCTGTTCCTATACGGTTCGTGTCCCCATCATCTATGACATAGATAAGATACACTATAGTTAAGACTTCATTTTATTAGAGTGGCAATATTGTTACATATAGTTCCACTGAGCGAAAATTTCATAGACAAGACTAAAATGGGAACCTGCTTTATTAATATATGACTGAAAATATGAAAGGTTTCTCATGCCTGCAGATTGCAGTAGCTTCCGAGAGGTTATCACTCTTCTGCTTCCCTTGAAAAAAACCATCTGTTTAATGTCAGCATCTCTTTCATCTTCCTGGTGAATTAGTAAATCCCTCACTGCATTGCAATGAACGTAATCTTAATAGCTTATGTGTGTACATAATTAAATTAACAGATAATAAAGAAAACAGATTAAGGGGGAAAGGAAGAAATCAGCCATCAAGAACTACTCCAACTAGTCTAGCAAGTTTGCAATTAGTACATTGTATCAAAAGCAAACAAGAACCATATCAACAACTTGTTATATTTTTATAAACAATAAAAAAAATCAAAATGTGCCGTTTTTTCAAGTTAGTTGAAGAGGAACAGATCAACAGGGTATAAAATATAAAAAGGGTGTGCATGCAGCATGTACATGCGTGTGACATTGCAGTCACAACGGTTAAAAGGTGTTACCTAAGAGAGCAGCTAGGAAAAAGGCCACGAGAGAGGCCACTGAGACCATGCAAAATCTTAGAGCTTTGGGACTTTTCAACACAACCCTCATCCTGAAATGCCTTCAATCTGTTCTCAAGTAACCTGCAAAGCAGAAGAGAGAAGCGGAGAAGAAAGCTAGAGCATAAATGGAATGTGCAGGTTGATAGTACATAGAGAGAGAGAAGAGCTAGAACTAAGAAGAAGATTGAAAATATGAGTAGAAAAAGTTTGATGAGATGAGAGTTTGAAGATTCAGAGTTAAATAGTCGTACGAAATTCAGGGAAATGTGAAAAATAAAAGGGTTTTATAAGAGCTTCCAAGGATTTTCATCTTGGAAGCTACTTGTAGCACACAGAACCTAATTTATTGTTCAAGCTCAATGCCCCATCTTGTTACAGAAGCTACCATTCCTTTCCTCTGTTTCATTGGTTAAATTTGTAGCTGTCTTTTCCCTTAATTTACTGTCAAGCATACCACCACCAAAATTGTATCAAGTGGTTTGATATCATGGAAAATTTTTATGGTCATATTAAATGATAGATGATAAACCCAAAATAAAATTACTCGGTACTTGACAAAACCTGCTCGTGCTAGCTTCCAAGGATTTTCATCTTGGAAGCTACGTGTAGCACACAGAACCTAATTTATTGTTCAAGCTCAATGCCCCATCTTGTTACAGAAGCTGTCATTCTTTTCCTCTGTTTCATTGGTTAAATTTGTAGCTGTCTTTTCGCTTAATTACTGTGCCTTGTCCTAATAAAGTGAGAGACATACGAGCTCAATTGCCGGTTTAAATGAACAAAAAGAAAGAAAAAGGGAAAAGGGTTGAGATTCCTAGTTGTAAAGATCAACTTCATGTGCATGAATTATAAACTGTCTTATAATATATCAAAGTATTGCATTTGCTTTTATTGAACTTGTCTGTAACGGATTAATTTTGAGTTTAACTTTGATCTTGTCTGTTAATTATATGGCAAAATGATAACTTTGTTGCATGATAGTGTGAAGTTCTACAATAAAACTCAAAATCAAAGTTAAATTCACCAATTTTAAATGCTTAGAGGTCAAGCATAAGGGTGAAACACTCGAACCAATTTTTTTTTATTTAATATTAAAGTTTACTTGCATTAAATATGGGTGTGGTCCGTGTGGAACAAAGTTTTGGCTAGGAAGTAAACTTTTAAGTTGTATAGCTTGCAGGTCACTTTCACACAGAACTTATGGTTTTATGTTTATTATGTCGTAGGAATAGTGATTATGTAATGTTATAGAGATTCATTTTGCGTGACATATTTTTTTCTTTTTTCTTTTTTGTTTTAAAATTTAGGCCCCAAAAAAAAGTTTGTGTGCCAGGAAGTAAACTTTTAAGTTGTATAGCTTGCAGGTCACTTTCACACAAAACTTAACAAAAAGGGTGCCATGGTGCATAGTGAATTTGAACTCAAAACATTCTTTGGCTATCATCAGTTATTACCTGAATTGAAACAGTTGAACTGAAGGGCATGTATATGAACCTTGTATAGTAATAGTAGTATTAGGCAGGCAAAGTAGGAGTAGATAACATCATTCATATTAAGTAGGTAGAACCAAGAATGACTCCATTAAACGCTTTGCCGGGAAAGAAAAGCAGTTCATGCAGTGAAAATTGAAGTAGATATATTAATTGCATGCACCGTGCAAATGAAACATAGAGGGGTCCTCCTCGATCAGAAAAGCTTTTATGAGGAAACAGCAGAGCCACAGTAAAAGCAGAGCCATGCCTAGTGGCTTTTGAAAAGCGGCGTGATTTAGTGACTTCTCTCGCCCTTTTATTCTTTCAGCCACTCACAAGCCTAGGCCTGTGCTCCTTCCCCACCGCACGAGCGCCCCTATGCTATATATGTTAATCTTGTTTTTCAAGAGAAAGAGATATATTAATACTATTTATTTATTTAATGTAGTTGCACTCGGTGTATGTTTGGATCCTCTCTTTTTTAAGTTAGAAACTACTTATAAGCATAAGTTAATGTGGCCTTAAACAGGTTTTGTCCATAGCTAAAAAACTTTATAACGAAAAGCTCTTTTTTATATAATGAAGAAAAAAATTGAAAATTAAAAGCTCATACGAGGAGCTTATTTTTAAGCTCTTATATCTTTTTCTTGAATTATGTGCTTTTTTTTAAATGAAGAGTGATAAAGATAGAGAAAGATAATTTTCTTGAAATATGTGCTTTTAAATAATTTTAAACTAAAACTTTTATATAATTTCCAAACAGCTTTAAACTTCTTTTTTTAAGCTCTTTTTTTTAGCTTTATCTTATAAGTAGCTTCTGGCTTAAAAGTAAGAGGATCCAAACAAGCTCTTAGACTATGTGGTCTAGGAGGACCGTAACTTTATGTGTCAATGTGGCAAATTTATGTGTCAATGTGACAAATTTGGATGCTATTTTTACTAATTGTTGAAAAAAATTTGGGACATGAATGGAAATATAACCGAGAAAGAAGTAGAGTGGAAAAAAAAATCACATTTGGGCAAAGATCACGTGGTCTAGGAGCATCGTAACTTCTCTCGTCACAAATAAATGATAACTTGACTGGCCAATGCCAAATCATTAAGGGGACGTTTGGTATAGAAGAAACTTTTTTTTGTCCAGGAATCTCAATTTTCAAAAATATGTTAAAAATTATGATAATATCCGAAAATTTAAAATTTGGAAAAATTCAGTTTGCTGGGAATCCAGCAAAATGCCATCTATAAAACACCCCCTAAAGGCATTGTGGCTACGCAGAGATAGACGGTCCTCCTTTAACTTATTATTATTTTTTTCTAATTCTTACAAAATTTTCCCATTTAGTAAAGATGTAAGTACAGCGCATGTATCAAAAGTTTTCTCTATAGGAAATTTTTTTAAATGCAGCGGATGTACCCAAGTGGGTGCATCTTTTTTCCAAATGAAGAAAAAAAATTCATTTAAACCCTTACTTTTTGTTATTTTTTCCTTCAAGTACCAAATTTTTTCCTGATTTAACAAAGATGTAAGTATAACGAATTTACCAAAGGTTTTCTTCACATGGAAATTTCTTCAATGCAACGGATATACCCAAATGGGTACATCAATTTTTTTCCATTTAAATTCTTGCTTTTCTTCATATTTCACTCCAAGTCCTAAAAACTTTTTCCATTTAGCAAAGATGTAGGTACAGGGGATGTACCAAAAGTTTTCTCCACGGAAAAATTTCTTGAATGCAGCTGATGTATCCAAGTGGGTACATCTTTCTTTCAAATGAAGAATTTTTTTTCATTTAAACTCTTATTTTTCTTTATTTTTCCCTCCAAGTTCCAAAAAGATTTCCCATTTAGAAAAAATGTAGGTACAGTGGATGTACCAAAGGTTTTCTTCACTAGAAATTTTTTTGAATTCAACGGATGTACCTAAGTGGATACATTTTTTTTCCAAATCAAGAAAAAAATTTCCATTTAAATTCTTGCTTTTCTTTATTTTATTTCCAAATCCCAAAAACTTTCATCATTTAGCAAGATGTAGGTATAGTGGATGTACCAAAAGTTTTCTCCACCGAACAGTTTCTTGAATGCAACGGATGTACCCAAGTGGGTACATCTTTTTTTCAAATGAAGAAATTTTTGTTCATTTAAACCCTTGTTTCTCTTTATTTTTCTCTTCAAGTCCCAAAAACTTTCTTCGTTTAGCAAAGATGTAGGTACAACAGATATACCAAATATTTTCTTCACAAGAAAGTTTCTTAAATGCAACTTATGTACCTTAATAGGTACATTTTTTTTCAAAATGAGATTTTTTTTTCCATTTAAACCCTTGTTTTTCTTTATTTTTCCCTTCAAGTCTCAAAACTTTCCCCATTTAGTAAAGATGTAGGTACAAGGGATGAACCAATGGTTTCCTCCACATGAAAATTTATTGAATGCAACATATATACCAAAGTGGGTACATCTTTTTTTCTAACTGAAGAATTTTTTTTCCCATTTCAACCAATGTGTACATCTTTTTTCCAAATGAAGATATTTTTTTCTATTAAACCCTTTTTTTCTTTAATTTTACCTCCAAGTCCCAGAAATTTTCAACAATTAGAAAATATGTAGGTACAACGGATGTACAAAAGGTTTTCTGCGTAGAAAAATTTCTTGGATTCAGCGGATGTACCTAAGTGGGTACATCTTTTTTTCAAATGAAAAGTTTCTTTTTTTCATTTGAACACGTGCTTTTCTTTATTTATTTTTATCCAAATCCCAAAAAATTGCACAAGGGATGCACCAAATGTTTTCTTCATAGGAAAATTTCTTGGATGCTGCAGGTGTACCCAAATGGGTACATCTTTTTTCAAATGAAGATTTTATTTATTTATTTAAACCCAAGTCCCAAATCTTTTTCCCCATTTAGCAAAAAAGTAGGTGCAACGGATGTACAAAAAGTTTTGTTCACAGAATTTTTTTTGGAATGTAGCGGATGTATCCAAGTGGATACATCTTTTTCCAAATGAAGAAGTTTTTATTCATTTGAACCTTTGTTTTTCTTTATTTTTTCCTTCAAGTCTCAAAAAACTTTCCTCGTTTAGAAAAGATATAGGTACAACAAATGTACCAAAGATTTTCTTCAAATAAGTGTTTTTTGAATGTAGCAGATGTACCTAAGAGGGTATATCATTTTTCCAAAAGATTTTTTTTCCATTTAAACTCTTGTTTTTCTTTATTTTTTCCTTTAAGTCCCAAAAAGCTTTTGTAATTTAGCAAAGATGTAGGTACAATGGATGTACCAATGATTTTCTCCACAGTAAATTTTTTTAATACAGCGGATATACCATAGTGGGTAAATCTTTTTTCCAACTGAAGATTATTATTTTTCATTTAAACCCCTATTTTTTCTTTATTCAATCCTTCAAAACCCAAATTTTTTCTTAATTTAGCAAAGATGTAGGTATAGCGAATGTACCAAAGGTTTTCTCCACTAGGGAATTTCTTGAATGCAGCGGATATACCCAAGAGGGTACTTTTTTTCCAAATGAAGAATATTTTTCCCATTTAAACCCTTATTTTTCTTTATTTTTTCCTCCAAGTCCCAAAAACTTTCCTCAGTTAGAAAATATGTTGGTACAACGGATATACAAAAGGTTCTATCCACTGAAAAATTTCTTGAATGCTGAGGATGTACCCAATCGGGTATATATGTTTTCTAAATGAAATTTTTTTCATTTAACCTCTTGTTTTTCTTTATTTTTCCGTCCAAGTCCCAAAATCTTTTCTCATTTAGCAAAGATGTAGGTACAGCAGATGTACCAATGATTTTCTCCAGCGAAAAATTTCTTAAATGCAGCGGATATACTCATCTTTTTTTCAACTGAAGAAGTTTTTTTTTTTCATTAAACCTTTACTTTTCATTTTTTTTCACCAAATCCCAAAAACTTTCCCGATTTAGTAAAGATGTAGGTATAGCAGTGTTATTAAACCCGACCCAGGCATCGACCCGATCGGGGAACTGGGTTACTGGGCCACTGGTCGGACCGGCTGACCCGGATACATAGAGATATATATAAAAAATAAAGATATGAACATATAAATTCAATTATATTTTTCATATCTAAAATGAATTAAACAAGGTTCACTAAATAAGCTAAAAAATATAAAGCGTAAATAAATAAAAATGCACGCTATTACTATGTCAATTTAAATTCCAAATCCCCGTAAACATATCTCTCAATGACATTGAACTCATATTTTTCAAATTAAACTTAAAATAACATACATCACATTCTCTTAATTTATTATTCCGCAAATTGCTTCAGTATTGGAAACTAAATTTTGAGGTCATTGTAGAAGAGTATACTAGCAATAAAATTATAAAATGTTTTTACAATGAGTTCAACATTTTTTCTGATAAGATGAAGCAATTTTGATTTTTTGTTTTTTTTTAAATGCATGACCTGACCGGGTCACCGTGTCACCGGTTTTGACCGGGTCGATGCATGACCGGTCCAATGCTTGACCCGGACGGGTCGGGCCGGGTTTTACATCACTGGTATAGCGAATATACCAAAGGTTTTCTCCACGAGAAAATTTCTTGAATGCAGACGGATGTACCCAAATGGTTACATTTTTTTTTTCAAATGAAGAATTTTGTATCCCCATTTAAACCTTTTTTTTTCTCCAAGTCCCAAAAACTTTTTCCATTTAGCAAATATGTAGGCACAATTAATGTACAAAAGGCTTTCTCCATAGAAAAATTTCTTGAATGCAATCTTTTTTCCATTTTTTTCCATTTTAGCCCTTGCTTTCTTTATTTTCCTGCATGCTTCAAAAACTTTTCCTATTTAGTAGAGATGTAGGTACAACAGATGTATCAAAGGTTTTCTTCATAGGGAAATTATTCAATGCAACAGGTGTAAGTGGGTACATCTTTTTTCCAAGTGAAATCTTTTTCCCTTTAATTCCCTTGCTTTTCTTTGTTTTTCACTTCAAGCCCCAAAA